>KN469120.1:43940-65659 GCA_000787095.1 Periophthalmodon schlosseri
TATTAGCCTTATTTTACCTAGTTTACACTGTCCAATGAATGAATGAATGAAGGACCTATTCAGAGTTTCCTTTTTTTAAAAAATTCAAATACAACTGAACAACCTTTTCCTCTGATCTACTTAAGCTAAGAAAAAACAAAAAAAACATATTTTTTTTCCGCCATAACCATTTTTCACATTGATACTGGTTTTTCCTAATTTAAACTGGCTCACAATACCCTCCCCCCAAGGGAAGCTGGATCTATACGCTAGTTTCCAATTTTGACGCTATAACATCATTTTAATTGGTTCAGTATTTCAAGCAGACGGTGCATGACCTATTTAATTAGGTTTTCATTTTTCCTTTTTTCCAGACCTACAATATTGTGAGCTATATAAAAATGCCATCACCACTATAAGTAAAATCTCTTAAATAAGTTGAAATTCACACTGACAATATAAAGTCATCACAACATTTGAATATCTTGTCATATTTTATTGCTGTAATTCAAACCAAACAGCTGAGCACCACTTGATGCCTGGCCGAGCAGCAAGAACGAAAGGAATGGTGCAAACAACGGCATTGGAACAGTCCTTGGAACGCTTTCCATTTTCACACATACTAACTCTTCTCTGGGAATTCTGGGAAGTCCTTCGAGGTGGATCATGTAGCTGAGAACACGGCTTGAAAACGCATTGTCCCATCTTTAAAAAGTCCCCAATTTACTAAATTACTATTATTATTTTTGCAAAGGGGAAAAAAAATCCTTGGAACATCAAAGCACGGCATAACTCCGATTCTTCATTGACCACGTTGAAGAAATTGGTGTGCAGTCTTTTGTAGAGCTAAATGCTAATTACTGACGCTAAGCTATTCAGACGCTACTCTTAACCTTTTAACCTTAACTATCACAGAGACACAATAGGTACGGCAGAGAAAGAGGAGGAAGGCTAAGGAGTGTGGAGAGAGATAAGCCGTGTATAGGCTAAATACAGGTCTAGTAGTCATTAAGAGGGCTTATCCCACATGGAGACAGCTAGCTAGAGGACGCTAGCTAGGATACAGGGCGAGTAGGGAGAGGGCAGTCCCAGCAGACAAACATACAAGACTGCACAACACGTCACAGGGTAATGGGTGTTTTGGTGTAGAGATAGCTGGACTAATGACAAAACAGTGAGCAAAGGGAGAGTTGGAAAAGTGAGGGAGAAATGGTGGCCCTATGGAAAGTGTATTGTACAGTAAAAATGGGGTCAAGAGGGAAAAATTATTTGATTTTGTAATTTTCAACACAATAAAAGTCTTTAATTTTCTTTCTTTAATATTACCTTAATATCTGGGTTTTATACTAGTTCTGTTTTGACAGCCCTACCAAAGTATGTCTTGAGTGTCCATGTGAATTATAATTGGTAGAACTGACTAATAGCTGTATTATTGGTCAGCCACTGTCATGCTCTGAGTGAGTGACAGGTGGATTTAAACAATCACAATGACGTGTGATCTCTCATAAGAAGCAGATGAAGCAGATTCATACCTCATAAAGACAATGTAAATATACTAAGTGCACATGAAAAACCATGTGATCTGGCTCCAAGAAAATTGTGATGACAATTTTTTGATATATCGACAATCCCTGCTTTTTAATCTTCTGGTTTTCCCTAACAATAGCTTTATACTCAGATGGCATCCTCATGGCCAAGTCTTGCCAGCTAAGCTTCTGATTAGCAGCATGGAATCATCCATACAAATCCAACCAGCCGCAGCTCATCCAAATAATGTGAAACAAACCTGGGAATGTGTTCTCCAGATTCACTGAGCATTTTCACACATGTTGTATTGTTCAACAGAATGCAGACTTCAAAGAGGATTCTTGAATTCCCCAATACACAGATGAGAAACGTCATCCTGTGTCAATATGCACACTCTGACAACGCAAATCTCAACTGTTTCATCTCCACAGGCGCCAGCTCACTGCACACTGTAGTCTGCACATGTTCAATTCAAATCTTAGAGAAAAGGAGCATGACCATAAAGTACAACTAACCTCTAACCTTTTGCAGCAAGATGGATTCTCGCAATATTTGAGAGTTCACAAACTCACGAGAATCCATCTTGAGAGACTCCTGCTGTAAGATTCAGCGGGCGGACCAATCACGGAGCAGCACTGAGGTTTGCGCGGAAGCCAAAGGCCAAGTGCCCAAGCGAACCAAAACAAACATGGCGACGCCAACAGACGTACTTCAGCCTGTTTTAGCGAAAATACAGACTATTTTGTTTGTAAAAATGTGCAGAAGGCAAGCGCTTTATACATTTGTGGACAGAGAAGATTTCTGTGCCTTTCTCTCAACTGGAAATAATCGTGATGACTTTCCGCCTTTTCTCGATCCCGAGCGAGAGATTCCTTCACCATCATCTGTATCTTCTCTGCAGGGATCATTAAAACGTTGGTGGTCTTGTGTTAACGTCTCTCAGTGCCCAGTGGCCGTAGCCTCAGTAGTAGCCACTGGTGGTCTTGACTCATGGTTTAAACACACACACTTATGTTGAGTTTCTATGCTTCCTGCTTCCCTACATTCATTTTCCGGAGACTGTCCTAACCTTAACCATAGCCACTACTTGCCTAACCTCACATCTGAACTTTAAGCCATGTTGTTGATATAATAATAAAGGATTTACATCACAGGGACCTGATTTTTGTCCCATATAAGGAGGCAGGCCCCCATGATGTGAGTGTGTATACAGATTTTAGTCCCCACAATGCGATAAATACCCACCCACACACACATAGACATATCCCTCTATATGACGTGTGCTTCTGTCCACAGCGTCACATGCGCAGTATAATTATTCCTATTCACCTCTGGATAATCACTACATGTAAATAAGCACAAATGTCAGTTGCTTATGTCATTTCGCATTGACCTTTTAGGAATAATATTTAGTTTTCTGATGGCAGGACTTTCCCCGCTCGGGTTTATTTTTGTTTCCCTGCTCATTCTAACATTCGTCCTTGTGTTTTGTGTGTGCAGAGCGACCATGTCCTGGACTGGTGTGAAAACCACAGACGCTGTGCTCAGGTAAGTCACACTAATGCATTCACCTCTCGATTAAATCCCTCCAACCCATATTATTTTTATTATATTATTATAAGCAGCTCTTGAAGTCAAAATAAGTCCACTGTGTACTGTCGGCATCTAATTATAAAGCATTTTCTTGTCTGATATTCAGAAGTTAGGATGCTAGTTGCATGTGTGAATTGCAGTGAATAATTAAAATGCTCAGAATAAGTTTGAGGAATAACTTTGGACCACTGCAAACTGTTTAAAATGACCTAATTCTGTTTATCACAGTTTTAAGGCAGAAAAAATCAGGTAATATAATAATAGGGTGAATTCACTTCCTGGTCTAAAGAGAGGACAGCTGATAATGTTAAATGTTCCTCTGACCAGTGGCTTTGAAATATATAGAAACACTTGAATCCCACTCTGGCCATGTTGACAGTTTGTCCTTGTCGCTTCACTTGACTCCTGTGTGAAGGTGCTGTGTGAGGGATGAGGCCACTGCCAAGGAATGTCAGCCATGTCTCTGCAGTTAGTCCCAGGGCAGTTGTTGGTAGCTTGTAAAGTGAAACTTAGAATCAGAATCAGATAATTTTATTCATCTCAAATGGACAATTCAGTTCATAATTGTCGCTCAGAATAGTAAAAAAAACAACACAATAATGCGCAAGCATTACAAGCTGCTCACTGTGTCTCAAAGTTAAGAGTCACTTTTATTAAAATCGGAAAACATAAAATAAACAACCGATTAAATACCAATTAATTAAAATAAAAACTACCCAATTATTTTTATAAGTAGAATACTTCAGCCTATTGCATTGTTTTAAGATTTATTATGCCTCAAAATTAGCCTTAGCGTTAGCATTGAGTCACAAACATCTGCCTTTCTAAACATAGAAGAATCCTCCGGTGAAATATTCATTTTATTTGTGTAGTTTTTAACATGTTGTCAGTGACATTCACACACAGCTCTCTGTCCACTGCTTTATCTTTAAATATTTATTCATGTTAGCTTGACTTTGCAAAAACCCCATAGAGATAAAATTGGACAGGAAGTAGTGATGCTAACAGTGAGGCTGCCGGGTGCTGTTGTGCACAGAGCCAATACAGTACAGTGCCACCTCCGTCAGTGTAAGTTCAGTAGGTAGATACAAGCAGAGGGTTCATAGTTTCTGGTTTAAAGTGCAAAAGCTAAAGTACTGTTGCAAAATAAAACTAGTAAGATGCAGACATAACAAAAGTGATATAAGAGGGTTTTTTAGAAAGTTTTAGATGTGCCTCTGAAATAGAAATCCTGGTGTTTTTTCTATTGCAAGATAGGGTCACTTCCTTAAAAGGCCTGTACCCTATTTTTCGCATGCACTTGAGCAAACTTTGTCTTGCCCCAGTACAGATATATTGCATAAGCAGTTCTTGAGTTCAAAATAAGTCTGCTGTGCGCTGTCTGCATCTAATTAGAAACCATTCCGATGTCATTGCTTGCATTACCGTCACAGAAAAACTCCGCTCTCATCTCTGAAAGTTGTGAAAAGTGTTTATAAACTTATCGAGGTGAATAATTAGGATGCTCAGAATGCATAAGGTAAGTGAGGAATTACTTTTTAGTTGTGTTTTTCACGTTTTCAGGTACGGTGCCTTTACAGATATATTTAATGTTTTATATTTTAACACTGAGCAAAGACTGAAAAATGTATGATTCTTTTCCGACTGCTCCTAGATAAATATAAACGTAAGTCCATGTCCCCATAGTGCTTTCCTATTGCAGACAGGCCTGTTCTTACCACACGGCTCCTTTAATAGCTCTCCCTGTGTGTTCTGTTAAAATAACCTCCTCACATCCGCATTACCATCCTCCATAGAGCACAAATCATTCATGTTTATTCCTCCTACACTGCAGACGACTCTCTCATTCACTGTTGGATTCTAGCTGAGTTTTATGGGCTGTTGAGCAGCTCGAGTATAGAGTAAGGCAGATGTTGTACCATGTTACAGCTCTCTTGTCCCTGTGGCCTGCCCCGTAGCGGCAGAGACAGTGGGTGGCAAAACCAAAGCTAAACCCACTGTTTGTTGTGCTTGTGCTAAGGCACGACTCACAATGGACATTAACACCATCATGAATCGCACTGGACGCAAGAAAAGCTGGACATGTCAGTGCACAATTAGCCTTTTAGTCTTGAGGTGACCAGTCATCCAGAAAAAAGACAGTTTGAAGATGCTGGTCGTGTGTGGTGGAAATTTCATATGCCAATTCCAACTGAAATCCATTTTTAAAACACTACAATTTAACTGCAAGATGACCATGCGATCTCCCAGTTATGCATATTCTTAAGGGAGATGGAAAGTGTGTAGCATTTTCACAAAACTATGTTTATCCCTGTTACGGCTGCAACAAAACGAATGGGGAGGACACAAGCGGCAACATTAAAGCCCTCTTTTGGTTGCCTGTCAAATCCAGAATGATATCTCTCTGTGTTTTTTATACAGATTGATATCAGTCTGGTCCCCACCTCCTCCGTTGCCTCTCAAGCCCGGTCAGAAGTTTGTGAACACACATATATTTCCAGAAGTTAAATTCAGTATAAAACATAGTGCATTTTTATATATGCAGGGATTTCAAACTTACAACTTTTCTGCAAGTTATTATCAATATCAAACCAGTCACAGTTTGCAAAGAGGAAGTGAATTTTAAAAAACTAATCTTTTCCGTATACAGTTAAGACTAATACAAGATAAGACTATAGGTGCATGGTGTTCTGTGTCCTGTGACTAACTGGCCCTTTCTGGACTACTCAAGCCACCACAGAAATAATATAGGAGCGTTCACACATTGGCGGTGTAAGGATGCCTATAGAACTCCCCTTTGCAGTCATAACCAATTTATCTTACTCAGTTGCTCTCCTACTTAGGCTCAAGACAACACCATTTCAACATTACTCACTTTACCCATTTCAGTTGCAACAAAAGGCCATCCGTTTGTATAGTAATGAGTAATGAGGCTCTAGTGTGGACAAATGTGTGAAATGTCTGAGCTCCTGACCTCTTTATGAGCTGCATCAGTAATATTAACAGCCTCCTGACAGAGAGCGTTCTGGTTCAGCCTGGATAAAGCAAAGTATCCCAGCCGAAGCACACCTCGGCCGTATTTCTCCTCTTCACACACTCTCCGGGATTGGAGAGGGTACACAGGCAGATAGACAGGTTTATGAGCATTTGATGGGGTCAGAGAGGTTAACTTGACAACAGGCAAACACAAACAACAACAGGTTATTACAAGGTAGTCTACTCTAAGGAATAGACTTGATATTCAATAGTGATTCCAGTACCATGATGATAATAAAAACACTCTTTATTTAGACAATAGAATGTAATTTTCAATATTAAATAATAGTACTTTCTTTTATATTACCATGTGGTCTTACATCTGTGTAATTCCTCATCCACATATGTTCCGTAGTGGTCCATGGGTGTATATGAGTCTATGTGGCCTTATACTGATACAGCTCAAGATCATTCTAAATCTATTCAGGAAAAGTTCATTTCTGTCTTGCGAATGTATCGATACCTGCCCAAATGAGTATGTAGTTTCAATACTAGTTTTAGTATTGATTAGTATCTGATTTTCAAAACTTTTGACAGCCTTACAAAGAAGAGAAAGTCACCGTCTGTGAGCCAGGTACCAGCCAGACCAGACAGACAACACTAAAGCCTATAAGATATACTTCAATAATCCATTCATACTCATTTGCAATGACCCATCTTTCAAGACCATTCACAGTCTACATGCAGGTCAAAGTTCAAATTCAAAACTGCGATATATTACTGAAGTAAATATAGGCAGTAAATGATAATATTGATACTAATTTAAGCCACTGACGCAACAACCCAAGAGCAGATTTAAACCACAAAAACTATTCTAAATGTACAATATTGTTAAAAAACATGAGCTGCTATAAATAAAATAGCAGAATGAAACACTTAAGTAGCTAAGGCAGAACTGTAATGAGTAATGAGTCATAGAAAGGATTAATTCAATCTTCTACGGCTTTTTTTTTTTTTTTGAGTGAAGACATTTCGTTTCTCATCCAAGCTGCTTCTTCAGTTCTGGTCAGATTACACTGCCTTATATCTGTCTGAAGCTGTCTGTAGCTAACTACACTGAAACTAACACACCTGTTGTTTACAGTTTCTGTTTGTTGGCTTGGTCCGTTGAATTACACAAAGTGTGAACTGTGGCTGAGTCATATATTGCATAATTGTTCAGGCCCCTAATGGGCGCTCTCACACTATTAGCATACTGGCTAGCACTATTGTTTTCCTTGTTTTGATTTTTCTTTCACTATTGATCCCACTTGGGATGACTGAGAGATTGCACAGACTTACATTCATATTGAAAACTTGTCTTAAATTGGACTAGGCCGTTTATCCGTTTGTATCCGTATGTAAACGTAGTGAGTGCCCATCTCAGATCTCGAACTAGGCTTGGTCAGAACCACTTTAGCTGGAGGATTTATACAGTTCATGTTCTGGGGTGATGGAGGAACAGTAGTGTAAACTGACCCAGACACGTGGAGAACATGCAAACTCCACACAGAAAGGCTCGGGTGGCCGGAGTCAAACCCGAAACCTTCTTGCTGCGAGGCGGGAGAGCTAAGCCACTTAGCCACCACTTGGATTCCAAACTGTTCATAATCACAGGGTCAAATGAGGGTGCTGGCTCTTGTTTAGATAAGCAAGAACATTTGTTTTGCCAATAAAGCCTAAATTAATATGAGAACTCTTCACTTTAAAATAAACCTGATAAAAAATCGAATGTTTATGTAAAGAACTCTCTCTTCACACCTTTGCACACTACGCCTAAACGTATCTCATTGTTTAATGTTTACTATTATAATTTTTCAGTCCGTTGAACGTGGAAACAGCTTCATTTGTACAAGTCAGCGGGCCTCGCCAACACAAATAAATCAGACGAGTTCCACTTCGCAGCTGTAATTGCCAATATTAATCACTATAATGAATGATACAAGCTTAGGAAGTCCAGCGCTATAAAGGCTCCCAAAAGTGTGACCAATTGTTAAAAGAATATGTCCAGAGCTCACTTTTTTATTTCATTGTGCGTCATGGGAACATTAGGTTTTCCACATTCTACTTTATTATAATGTAGATTGCACCAAAAACAACTAAACAAGAGTATTTTACAGTTCACTTAAATGGGCCAACCAGTGGAAGAGAAGGGGGTCACCCAAACAAAGTCGTTAACTGTCTTGGAAAAGAAATTTGCCCCGAGTTGTAAATTTGAACTTAAGGGAGGAACATTTTTGTATCTTTATGAACCCAATTTAAAGTGAATTTGTCAAAGAGGGCTCACAAACTGTGTTCCTCTGCAGGCTCTATAAAGGGAGCTGGCGACGCTAACATCCGCATTAAATTTGTACACTGGGATCAGTATAAGGTTTCCCTGTACTCGTTTTAATGGACTAATCCAGATTTGAATGACTGCTGTTTGGAGATATTAACACAATATTTGAAAGGCAAACTTTGACTACCAGTTACAGTTGTATATCAGTGCATGAGTTTGGGGGTTTAGGGAATGACCACAGTAGGCTGCAGTATATGAGCCACATGTATTTTATGTGATGACAAAAAAATTATAATTTCAGGTTACTTAACGTACCTGTAAAAATGCAAAAGATCATATCCCTGTTAGTTTGAAGAATTTGTTTTTGCTTCAAATGCTGTAATTTAAATGTCTTGCTTTGTATTTTGTGCCAAGATATCTCTGGACTGCTAGTCTACAATTATCAGGCACTTATTGATCTAAAGCGATCTCATGAATGTTTTTTAATTACAATTTTGTGCACGCACGAATGCCTAGATACCGGCCTGCGTCACTTGTCGCTCCAAAGTTCAATAAAGAGTTTATTCAGGCCTTCACCGATCTCCTGACAGGCCTGTTACTGCGCTATGACCAGTTTTTAATTGTCAGGGATTTTAATATTCATGTCTGTTGTGAATCCAGACCTCTGGCAAAAGACTTTTTAAATCTGATTGAGTCATTTAACTTAACACTGTTGGGCTCCACACAGAAGAAAGGACACACCCTGGACTTGGTGTTGTCTTGACGTAAATCTGATGGAGATTAGCGAAACGCACTTTTTGGCTCACTTTGCCGTGTTGTTCTATATAACGCTGCCTCATAGTGTGGTTAGTCCGTGAGTCCCAGCCGAGCGCGAACAATGAACTCTCTGACTGCCTCTTTGTTTTCTGGTGCGTTCAGTGCATCTGAAACTATGAATGGAGATAATTGGCGAAACACCACGCCGGATGGTCTGTTCTCTCGTTTCAATGACACTTGCACATTGAAACATCTAAACTGAATACAAGATAGAGCCCTCCATCAGAAAAATGACATAGTACACAGCATTATGTTTATTTACGGTTTTCATAAAGCATATTTGACATATATTCATACATATATTTTAATATATTTTTACATATATTATGAAAGTAACATCTCAATGCCACACTAATTCCTTTGGTTGAACTATTTTTAACATGGGAAAGAGGAGTTCCGTTCTGTCAGCCCCAAAACGTTTTATTGGACAGACTTGTTTGCTCAAAGGGACGTTAACTCAAACTATGGACCAGCGGTCGAAGAAGTACTCAGTTTTGTTACTTAAGGAAAAGTACAGACACCGGAGCAAAGTTAAAGTAACACATTAAAAAATCGACTTTAGTAAAAGTATTCAAAGTATTCAAGTAATCGTTTAAAAATGTACTTAAAGAGTATAAAGTAATTTGTGCAGATTTTGAGATCTAATAAAGCTTCAAATGTAGTGATTATGATAAAGATTTGTGCTGAATTTTGTTCAACAGAAACAACTGAACTGATGTCTTAAACAATAATGAAAAATACTTTAACTTTTCAGTCCTGTTCAAAAATGTAGTGGAGTAGAAAGTACAGATACCTGCTCTCAAATGTAGTGAAGTAAAAGAAAAAGTACCCACATTAAAATCGACTTAAGTAAAGTACAGGTACCTAAAACATATAATTAAGTACAGTACTTTACAACTTTTACTTTGTTACGTTCCACCACTGTTACGGACATGCTAAAAATAACTCAACCGTTTTAGAAAAGTACGTTTACTTTTCAGTCCAGTTCAAAAAATGTAGTTGAGTAGTAAGTACAGATATAAAATTGACTTGATGCATAATTTTACTGAACTTTACTTAAGTATTTCTGTACCTGGTTACTATACCATGCCCAAAAACCTGCTTTCCAGTGCCTCAAAAGCTGACCATGTAATTCCCCAGACCGACTGAATCATATTTGAAGATAAGCAGTAGCGACTTGTCATTTGTTCTTATCAGCTCTTGCTTGCACTGGCCTGCCCCCCTCCTCCACACACACACACACACACACACAGTCCAAATGTAACCTGTTCAGAGCACATCTGGTTTCTATCCCACCTCCCTGGTTCACTCTTCGTCATTAAAGCACATGCGACTTCACTGCTGCTGCTGCTGCCCTATTGCTTCTACCCCCCCTTCCCCCGCCTCTTCCCACATGGGCCAGTGGAGGTAATGTGGGCCAGGTGCCTCAGACAGCAGGACGTCCCATTGAACAGTCCTAGTACAAAGCCATATCGGGCCCGCTTCCTTTTTCGTTAACTTTTCTTTCACAAAGTTTGTTTAAGTTGAGTCCAGATGGAAGTATTCTAAATGTCTTTTATTGCTTTGACCCGCGATACGGTTAAGCTAACCTAGAATTAGCCATACCACAAACAGCACCCCTGTTCTGATCGCGTTTCACACTTTCCAGCTACTCCCTCGCGAGCCAATAACAAAATAGACCATTAGAGAAATATTTATGGTTTCTGATTTTCCACTGCTTGGGTAAACTGTGGTGGTATAGTTGTGGTAGTGTTCCGATTGGTTTTGGCTGCGATTTTTTAAAAGCCCATGTCAAGAACATGACTTGAAATAATGTAAATAATTCAAATTTGAACAAAATGTATATACAAAAATACAAAATACATTTATCTAGCCTAAATTTTAATTTGAACTTTTATGAGCAAATCCAATCTTATTTTTGTAAAGCCCAAATCACAGCAGCAGTCGCCTCTTAGAGTTTAACAGGATCATTGATTTACAAGTTTAAGACTAGATTAAAAACCCACCTCTTCTCCCTAGGCCTGTCACATTAACAAATTCTGAAGTTCAATATATTGCTGAAGTAAATATAGACGATAAACGATAATATTGAAACAAATTTATACCACGGACACAACAACCCAAGAGCTGATTTAAACCACAAAAACTATTCAAAATGTACAATATTGTAAAAAAAAAAAATCATGAGCTGCAACGAATAAACAGCAGAATGAAACTCTATAGTACTTAAATCTACGGCTTAAATCTTATCGTATAGCCAAAAAATAACCAACATTTTCCAGTAGTGCAAAAAAATGTACACACGATAAATACTGACCCCAAAAATATATTGTTTCAGCTTCCATATATTGAACGATAAGTCGGTATAGTCATTACTGTGACAGGCCTATTTCTCCCTGGCATTTAATTCTAGCTAGACAGGATATCTTGGGTGTTTTAATGTTTTTTTGCTCTTTGCTTATGTGTCATATTTTGTGTATTTCTGTTTTGTTTACTTTTGTTTTAAGTATTTTAAATGTGATATATAAATAAAATTGAACTGAATTGAACAAGATCCAACAGGTAACTGTCCCAGAGCCCCATGAATGTGTTTAAAATGTGTACTCTGAACAAAATCAAAGATAACAAAACATAAATCGCAAATTTCAGTTTTTGTAATAAAAGATATTTAGATATTTATTATGGTTCAGCCCATAGTGTCCCAACCATAGACTGTATAAAGAAGTGGACTAAGTGAGTGTGATGTCACCCATAGCATTCGGCTCCAGTCAAATGAAGCTCATGGAGGCTTGCTGCTCTTTTTCTGAATAATTATTTCTTCACAACATGATACACATACATTTCCGTCACAAGGCTAACAGTTATAGCGGCGAATTTGGAGCCGAGTTCTATAGTTGGAATTCCGACAGCGAGTATCATAGCAACCAAAGAGCCAATTTGGAGCGGAACAGTTGAAGGTAACACCCCTTCCCGTCCGCATCGCTGGTTTGACATGGAGCAGGCACTTAGCAACGCTGTCAATCAAACCTGTTGCTAACGCTAGGGGGAGCGACCTCGGCAACAGAAGGCACCAAATTTGTCTGTTATTATGTTATGTTATTATCTTCATATCTTGATATGGACACAATAGTGAAATGAAAATAGGATCATGTAGAGTGGGTTAATATGAACATTTTAAGAAGAAAATTACGAGCCTGACAGCAGCAGTTACTGAAAGGGGGACGACGTTTTTCCATAGAAAGTGAATTAAAGCCAGAGTCGATGGAGCCAAAAAACGCGCCCATGCTCACTTCCTATTTGGAACGTGGCGGCTAACAGGTTAGCTAGTTATGTCCATTTATATATACAGTCTATGGTCAAAACTCTGTCCACATGTAGTTTTGGAAGTGGTGATTTTACCCACTTATAAGTATCTCATTCGCCTTTCCTCTTTCCTCTCATCCCTCTCTCTCTCCTCTTCCCTCGCTGTCTTCTCTGTAGCATACTGCCGTGTTGGGTTTACCCTGGCTGGTTTTTCATGCACCTCCTGGTCTGGCTACAGTCTGAACACACTTTTCAAAGGGATTTTTCAATTCAATCACTTTCTTTATCCCCGAGGGGCGATTATAATTTGTTCCGCTGCTTTTGACCAGAGACCAAACCAAATCTGAAATATGTTTGTTTAAGTGTGACTGATTGTACATCGTCTTCTCTGGTGCAGTGGAGGAGAGGAAGAAAAATATATAATGTTGAAAATGTTTTGGAGATTATATTGACTATTTTGTTTAGTAAAAAACTGAAACTTGCAATGTAATCTTTCAAACAAGGGTGATATTTCTGCACTTTTGTGTTTCATTTATAGTCCTTTGACATGTTTGCTGACAATGAGAAAATATACATCAAAATTGTGTTGTGTGAGAAATATTATGAATGAATGATACACGATTTTTGACACCATGACCAGACAACAGTCAAATCTTCAAGTCACTTTCATTCACACTAATAGACAGTGGTGGAAGAAGTACTCAATTTTGTTACTTAAGTAAAAGTACAGATACAGAGGCAAAAAGTTACTCAAGTAAAAGTATAACGTGAAAAAATGTACTTAAGGAAAAGTATGTAATGTATTTTCCGGACTATAAGTCACACTTTTTTTCATAGTTTGGCCGGGGGTGCGACTTATACTCAGATGCAATTTATATGTGAAATATATGTTTTTTTTCTTCATTATTATGCATTTTTTGGCTGGTGTGACTTATACTCCAGTGCAACTTATACTCCAGAAAATACAATAAGTACCTGTTTAAAAAAGTTAAAGTATTCGACATAGATTTTGATGAAGTGTTTTTAATTTGTTTAAGTGTAAATGTGGTGATATTGATTAAAACATGATACATATTTTGGTCAAAAGAAGCAATACGAACCAATTTCTTAATTTGTCTCATGAAGTTTGTGTATTTATTTTTGTTTGCTCAAAGCCAAAGCTTGAACTCAAAAACTTTAGTCAGGATGTTACCGCGAACATAGTAAAAATTAGCCCTCAAATCATATGAAAAGTGCTTTTTACTTTTCAGTCAATTCAAAAACGTAGTGGAGTAGAAAGTACAGATACCTGCTCTCAAATGTACTGAAGTAAAAGTAAAAAGTATCCACTGTAAAATTTACTCAAGTAGGATTTTTAGGTAACTGTACTTTACTACTTGCACTTTGTTACTTTCCACCACCACTAATAGATTTCATTCCTCTAATACGTGGCCAGCTTCATGAAATCCAACTTACTGAACAAAGTAAAGCTGATGCAATAAAACACTTTGTACAAGTGTTGTGTCATAAAAATTGAATTGAAATGACTTATTTTTGCTTTTAATATTCTCATAATTATTTTCACGATTATACTGAGTAATCTTGACATCCCTTCTCTGTACCAAGACTTTCAAAGGGCAGGTAAAACATTTATGGATCAGGACAGACCAGAAGTTGCAGACCAGAATTGGAAGCATCAAGCCTCCACATGTGAGCATAAATCTGCGGTGAAAACTGTGAGCAGACACTGGGCTCACACGTGGACACAAGACAGGACGTACGTAAATTATAAAACACTTTTTCACGTCTCGCCTTATGGATGATGTAGCAGAGGAGGTAGAGAAGCCAGCATCTGTGCTCAAGTAAGAGAAATGTTACTTCAAAATAATACTATTCAAAAAGGGATCACATAGTGGTGCAAGAAATGACTTAAGAATAAAAAAGTATTTCTGGAAACTACTACTCAAATACGTGTAAACTGTAATACTGTATAAAGAAGTGGACTAAGTGAGCATGACGTCACCCATAGCGTTCGGCTCCAGTCAAATAAGCTCATCGAGGCTAGCGGTTATAGGGGCGAATTTAAAGCCGAGTTCCATATTTGGAATTCCGACCGCGAGTATCATAGCAACCAAAGAGCCAAACCGGAGCGAGGCCGTTGAAGGTAACGCCCCTTCCCGCCCGCACCGCTGGTTTAGCAGGCAGCGGGCACTTAGCAACGCTGTCAATCAAACTTGTTGCTAATGCTGGCGGGAGCGACGTGGGGGAAAGAAGGTGCTTGATTTGTCTGTTATTAATCTTCTTGATCTTGATTTACAGACACAATAGCAAAATAAAAATACTAGGATCGTGTAGAGCGGGTTAATACGAACATACGAACAAGACCAAAATGACGAGTCTGACAGCAGCAGTTACAGAGGGCGACAGTTTTTCAATAGAAAGTGAGTCGATGGAGCCGGAAGCGCGCCCATGCTCACTTCCTGTTTGAACGCAGCAGCTAGCAGGTTAGCTATGTCCATTTATATATACAGTCTATGGTCAGGACGTAACATCAGATTCATAATTTGTTCATAGTAAGCTATTGTAATTGGAAGGACAAAAAGTTAAATAATGCACAAAATCTGGTATTTTCAAAAGATAGAACACAAAAATGAGAAAAGATTAATCATATCTGAAGGAGTGGTGCAAATGTTCAAATCAAATTTAATTCAATTTTCAAATTTAATATTGTCAACATAAAGCTTTGGTCATGTGTAGACTAAGGGGGCGCTCACACTTGCACCGATACAACACATAATTAGGACTAAACTGGGACTAAACCTGAAACTAAACCTGGACTAGAGCAATATTAAAGGTCCTATACTACACAAAATGGACTCTTGTGAGCTTTAATCTATGTTATAATGTTGTTACCTCCTCAAAAACATGCCTGGATTTGTGTTTTGTTTCATTCACACTTGTTTAAGTAATCTTTTATTATTAGTCTGTCTACATCTCAAATGCTCTGTTCCACCTTGTGATGTCATGAAGCAGTAGTTTTTAAGTTAACAGCTGCCTTTTACCTTTTGTTCACTAGAAATGGCCAACTCCAGGGCTGAAATGATCCAAAAGATTCTAGTGAAGGTGTATGGTGTTTAAAAACACAGTGGAGCACTTCCTATATTACCACATGACATCACAAGGTGGAGCAGAGTGTTTTCTGTTCGAGAGAAGAACCCAGTCTAAATATGCAGGGATTGTGTTAAACATGTGTGAATGAAACAAAACACAACTCCAAGTGTGTTTGTGATGAGGAAACAACATTATAACAGAGATCAGAAAATAGCGTAATTTGAACCTTTAAACAAGAACAGGACTAAACCATGGCTACACCTGGTCTTAACTGGGCTTAAGTATAGTATTTTATTAGTTAGTTACTCAAGTAAATGTAAAAAGTAAGAGTATTTTATTTTTTTAAATGTGTCCTGTACTTAAAAACTTTTTCATTTATTCAGTACCATATACAAGAAAATGATACTGCCTGATGTTTTGACTGTGTTGCTTGGGTATTTGGATCAAACCCGACACGTTCCCAGGCAATTCAGCAAACCATTATGTTTGGCATGATTATCACAAAAAGGGCTGTTCTGATGGAATGGAAGAACACCACACCTCCCTCTTTCCATAACTGCTGAACAAGATATGATGTCTTGTTTTATCTTGAAGGGATTTGTTACAAATTGCCAGATCAGCGCGTCAGGTTCATAAAAACTTGGGGACCTTTTATTGATCACATGAAACAGCGATGGGCTCGACCTCAAACCTCAAAGAATAGATTTTTCTTCGTTTGAACTTTTAGTGACATTGCTGTATAGGCTGTTTTTGTTCATATTATTGTGCACTGGCAGTGTTAGGCAAGGCTAGTTTATTTGTATAGCACAATTTGTACACAAAGTAATTCAAAGTGCTTTACAGAATAAGAAAGACTTTAAAATCACAATACAAACAAATCAAAACATAAATAACAGTAAAAGAGAAGAGTCAGAATAAAACCCTTTCAGTCATATTCACAGCTAAACAGAACCGTTTTCAGCCTGGATTTAAACATTGTCAAAGTAGAGGCCTGTCTCGCATCTTCAGGAAGACTGTTCCAGGTTTTAGCTACAGAAAACTGAAATGCTGATTCTCCATGTTTAGTCCTGACTCTGGGCTCCAGCAGGAGGCCGGTCCTTGAAGTCCTCAGAGTGTGAGATGGTTCATACTTTGGTGCTGGGCCATGGAGAGACTTGTAACAAGCAGAGCTGCTTTAAAGTCTATTCTCTGAGTCACAGGAGCCAGCAGAGACCGAACACAGGACTTATGCACTCGTACTTTGTGGGTCTAATCAGGACTCGATTCTGGATGTACTGCAGCTGTCTTAATGCTCGTTTGGTGAGGCCAGTGAGCAGGCCGTTACAGTAGACTAACCTACTGGAGACAAGTCTCTCCAAGTCTGTTTTTTACAGTAGATTTTTGCAGTGTTTTTTAGATGGTAAAAAGCTGCAGATGTTATTTGTTTGATGTGGCTGTTAAAGTGCAAGTCTAAGTCCATTATTACCCCTAGATTTGTGTGTTTTTCTAATGGAAAAATTGAAAATGTAATAAACAAAATATATTAAAAAAAAAAAACTACTAAAATAATAATACTACCGACCTCTGCGATGTATCGGACACCTCACATCTGCTCGATTAACGCCCGTGTATAGACACGTTTCACTCTCTCTTTGCATTCTTTCATCTCCTCCCCCTTCCCTCACCCCTTCCCCCCACCCCCACTGCCACCACTGCCCCCTACCCTCTCCGCAAACCACACGTTCACCTCGAGTTTCCTGCCCGAGCGCCTGTCATCCCTCCATTGCGGCAGGGGAGGCCATAAAACAGCAGGGCAGCCCCAAGTGTGATTCATTATAGGGGGGATATTCTGTACAGTCTCATCCAGTGTCATTAATCTACATTACATGTCGTTACCCCGGGTTAAACAGTAACATCTTCTGACCTTTTTGCATTGGTCTCATTCAAATACGTAAGTCATCATGTCAGCTTTTGGCCTTGTGTGGACAAATAAACTCTAAGCATGTGTTATATTAAAGGTAATTTATAGCGAGTGAGATTTGAAGTACCTGGTGATGTACTTAAAAACAGTGTCAAAAGACTTTAGGTTTTATTAGAGCACATGAGCAGTTCTTGGAGCCAATGCAATGATGAGATATGTACAAAGTCATAGCAGTGTTCAGTGTGTGCTTTGACTGGGGTGAAACAGCACTTGTTTCATCCAACAATGTCTCTGATTGGACAGAAAACAGTGTATGGTTCTTATCCAAAAGATTCCTCTTATATGTGACATCCTTCAATCTTATACTTTGCTTTGGCTGCTTTTACATTACGCTGTGTGGTGCAACTTAGGTACAACCTCTGCTTCAGTAAGGCAAGGCAAGTTTATTTGTATCGCACAGTTGGTACTAGGCCTGTCACGGTAACATATTTTGAAGTTTGATATATTGCTGAAGTAAATATAGATGATAAACGATAATTATTGCCACTGACAAAACAACCCAAGAGCAGATTTAAACCAATGTGCAATACTGTGAAGTCAAAAAATAACCAGAAATAACCAGAAATAACCAGAAATTTCAAAGTAGTGCAAAGAAAGTGTACACACAATAAATATTGACCCCCTCAAAAAATTGTTCCAACTTTCATACATAGAATGATAAGTCGTGATAGTATCGTGACAAGCCTAATTCGTACGCAAAGTAATTCACAGTGCTTTACAGATTAAGAGAGACATTAAAATTGCAATACAAATAAATCAAAACATAAATCAAATTAACATTAAAAGAGAAGAGTGGAGAATAAAAACCTTTCAGTCATATGCACAGCTAAACATATGACTGAAATCCGCTTCTTCAGTTCTGGCCAGTTCTGATGAGAACTGAAGAAGTGGCTTGGATGAGCAGCAAAACGTCTTCACTCCTACAGCTTTTTGTCCAGTTGACAGATTTTACTTTTGGCTTTTACTATGGATCAAACCTGGACGACTGAAGGATTACACAGACATTGATACTGGAAGTGTTGCCAGACTACATCTGAAGCCCTTCTGGTCAACTCTGTAACCTTTGTGTTGGTTGTTGTCTTCTCTACCTCTCCTCCAGCAGTGATCTGTCCATCCCCTCACTCAGACTGCACATATTTCCTATATAAATGTGACCACAAGAGCACAGCATGTGAGCGGCACTCCACAAGAATACCTCTTCAGCACATCAGTCACAGTTTCTCCATGTGCAGACAGTATAAACTCCTGTCTAGTATGTCATTCAAATAATGCCGCTTTCCAGTGGATCTGTGATTGAATGTAAAAACAACCCACGTGTAAGTTCCCTCGGTAACAGAATCAGATCTACGTCAGGCACAGAGCCGCGAAGCCTGCCCTGGATCACCATGCAAGTGCAGAGAGGGGAGATGGAGGGCGTGGCTGCACCTCTGGGTGGCGGGCGGCGTGCAAAGGGGGACCTGTTGATTTGTGAGTGTACATTTGTGAGAGGTGTTTTCACCAAGAGTTTGACAGTTTAAGCCTCAGAACAGCTTGTGGCTCCAGGATAGCACCCGAGGGAGCTCATTCACCCAGCACATCACACACACAGGTCCGGTTACATTGCAAACTGTGGGGCAGGCGGTTCATATGAGCAGCGCATCTGGATTTTTACACTGAGGTTTATCTATAGGCACCTATAAGTGTCAAAGAAATTAAGTGGTTTGATTGTGGGATCCGGTTTTATTCCTGTGCAAGATTTTGTGACCAAGCCTGTGGAGAAAGAAGGGAGGTCTGGACAGTAATGGTTTTACGTCCTCAGATTTGTGGAAAACATATCGTAGCTGTTATCTGCAAGCTGTCGTTCAAATAAAGAAGACATGTCTCTAAAAATGTCAGTGTATTATAAAAACGACTACTTTATACTCTTATACTCTCATTAAAACCAGCCAAAAATACACACTGGTCACAGTCAAATTTTTATATAGTGCTTTTCGACTTTCAGCGAACTCAAAGCGTTTTACAGACATTGGGGGCGAGGTGGGTTAAGTGTCTTTCCCAAGGACACAACTACAGCATTCATCTGTGGGAGCTGCAATCGCACCGCCAACCTGTGAGTCAGTCTGATCTGAACGTTCTACCAGTGATGTTTATGTCGAGAGCGGGATTCGAATCGCCAACCTTCAGATCAGAGGATGAACGCTCTACCAACTGAGCTACTGTTGACTTCTCCAATACTTAACAAAGATCTGAGTTTGGACGCTGGTTCTATCTCCCCGAGTTTAGATAGACGTGATTGACAGGTGGATTTTGCTTATTTGCGGTGGCCCTCCTCATGTCTGTGCAATTCTGTTCCAACTGTTTGTTGGGTCGCAGCTCCAAAACCTCACATAATAAGGTTCCACCATGTTGTATATCCAGACAGTCCTTAACTTTTTCATTAATCATTACCAACTGTAACAAACTCCATTTTGCTTAATTTTCACTGTAAAACACATTGGTCAAATAACTCTTGGGCTTCCCTCCGCTTGTAGCAAATCATTTCTGAAATTGTCAAATGTGTGGTGTCTCTGTCCCTCGTGCGAGTATCACACAAATAATAATTGCAAAATGCGCTTATGTCCGAAGGTTGGCGGTTCGAATCCCGCTCTCCACATAAACATAATTGGTTGAGCGGTCAGATCCACTGACCCACAGGTTGGCGATGCGATTCCAGCTCCCACAGATGAATGCTGTCGTTGTGTCCTTTGGCAAGACACTTAACCCACCTCGCCCCCAGTGTCTGCGTACACTGGGGTGTGAAGGGGGGGTGGTTCCTTGATGTAAAGCGCTTTGAATGACTTGAAGGTGGAAAAAAGTGTGACCGTGACCAAAGGAGTGATGGTTTTCAGATTGCATTTTGAGTTAAAGAAACTCAAAACTGTACATCTGGAACACTTGACAACTACAGCATTTACCCCTGAACTGTAAACTCTCTCCTAAACCTCTTTGCAGTGTTATCTAACCAGATCTTGTTCATTACGAAGAACACATTAGTTTAACACTCCTCTTGGGGGATCGAGCTTGGGTGGAGGATCACTTGAGCCTGTATTTCCATGACTTAAAAGAAATGAAGCAATTCTTGTACATTAACTGGCCATCACACTCCCCGCTGACAACCCATTATCGGTACTCTGCGAAGCAATACGTCTCTGTCGGAGGAAAAGTATCTACAATCTATCAAAATCAAGCGTCTAAAACATAGCGTACGCTGGCGGTATCTGAACCAGATGTGAAAGCATGTCTATTGTCATCAGCCCATAGAATCACCTTATCAAAAACAGTATTAGGAATTGACAATACATCCCCGGTAGCATTTTATTTGATGTGTTTTTAAGTCTATTGTTGATTCGATGTTCGACTGAAGCTGGAAATGTGGAATGAATTGTAAGATTGATTGAAGCCATGTGATGAGGGGCTGCAGCAGACGGAGAGAGAGAAAGAGACAGAGGAGGAGAGGGGGAGGAGGAGGTCAAGGTGAACCGCAGTTTTTATATGAAGTCTGTTTTGGATTTGGTAAGAGGCATCACTCGACGGTTCACGGAGGAGGTGGTGAACCAGATGACTGCAGCAGACCTGTGGAGTCGGATTTGGCAATGTGTGGATGTTCTTTGAGCAAAAGAACACGGAGAACACTGTCAGAAATTATAGAAAAGCAGATTCAGCGTTTTAGAAGACACATAATTCTTTTGTTGTATTTACTAGTGAGGAAAATCACACATGTAGTTCATTACTTTCATTTTTTTATTGTGAATTATAGTACTGATTGTATTGTATTATATTACTGCTTAAAGGCTCTGTATCCATTTTCCCACGAATTTGAGCAAAATGTGTTTTGCCCAGTGGTGGAACAAGTACTCGATTCTGTTACTTGAGTAAAAGTACAGATACCGAAGCAAAGAAATACTCAAGTAAAAGTATCACATGAAAAAATCTACTTAAGTAAAAGTATTAAAGTACCTGTTTAAAAATGTACTTAAAGAGTAAAAAGTAAAAGTATTTTGCGCAGATTTTGAGGTCTTACAAAGCTTCAAATGGATTGATTTTTATAAAGATTTGTGCTGAATTTTGTTCAACTGACACAACTGAATTGATTATTTTTTTCTAGCTGTTTTCATTTGTAAATTTTTGTTTGCTCAAATT
>JACM01031823.1:0-13682 GCA_000787095.1 Periophthalmodon schlosseri
CCAGACCCGGCCCCTCCTCCGCCCTCAGTTTTATAAGCAGTAAAGAAATCCTCACCTCTGCGTCCAACTCCGCGGCTCGACAGACAGAGTTGCTCCGCAGGACACTTCACTGGGAACCGGATACAGTCCCCTGGAGAGACCGCCGGGAATACGCACGTGTAACAGAAGAGAGGAGCTAAAAGAGGAGAAGAGAGGGATTAATACAAAGAGAACGAGGGAGAGAGAGGGAGGGAGGGGGGAGAGAGAGAGGGTTTAATACACAGAGAGAGAGGGAGGGGGGAGAGAGAGAAGAGGAGGGGAGGGTTTAATACACAGCACAAGAGAGAGAGAGAGAGAGAGAGAGAGAGAGAGAGAGACAGACAGAGAGAAAGAGAAACAGAAAGAGAAACAGAAAAAGAGAGAGAGAGAGAGACAGACAGACAGAAAGAGAAACAGAAAGAGAAACAGAAAAAGAGGCAAACCCCCCAGAAAGGTTACACCTTTAAGTAATGATCTAAGTTACTCATTCATTACCCATTCTGGACTAGTAATATTTAGTCTAAATTATTACAGATACTCTAGAGTATTTGTAATACTCAAAGACAGTAACTAGTTATAGTTATAGATACTCTAGGGGCCAATTTGGAGCATTTGAGTATTACAAATACTCTAGTTACTGTCTTTAAGTAGAGTTTTAAACCTGTACTCTACTTGTAAGGGAGTATGATTCTAGTCATGTGACTGTAATTAGTTACATTTTTAAATCATACAAGTTACTGAGTATTGTTCACATAGACCAGACATGGGCAAACTACACCCCGGGGGCCACACATGGCCAGTTGGGCTTATTAATTAAAATAGGTAAGGGTAAACCTTGTTCAATTTACCTTTCCCCTGTAAAGCCAACGTTTCCCCAAAAGATGGCGCACTTCAGCTACATCAACCTTGTTTGCATGTATTATACTCTCTTATTCTCTTATCAGCCCTTCTGCTAAAATGAGCTTATCAAAGAAAAGTGGATAGTGAGTGCCAAGTGTTTAATACGGAGTGGTCAACAAAATATTTTTTCACTGATCAAAGGCTGTATGCCTAATATGCCAAGAAACTGTCATGGTTTTCAAAGAGTACAAAAATCAGCCGTCACTTTGCTTACGAAGCATGCCAACTATGCTAGCAAGCAGTCAACGCTGGAACAGGCGACTACGGCTCAGAGGTTGTAATTAACCCCTGACATAGACTGTATAAAGAAGTCAAGTGAGTGTGCCTCATCGAAGCTAGAGCAGTTATAGGGGCCAATTTGGAGCAGAGTTCCATATTTGGAATTCCGACCGCGAGTATCATAGCAACCAAAGAGCCAATCTGGAGCAAGGCTGTTGAAGGTAACGCCCCTTCCCGCCTGCACCGCTGGTTTAGCAGGGAGCGGGCGCTTAGCAACACTGTCAGTCAAACCTGTTGCTAACGCTAGTGGGAGCGACCTCGGGGATTTGTCTGTTATTAATGCTCATATCTTGATTTACGGACACAGTAGCTAAATAAAAACTCCAGGATCATATAGAGCGGGTTAATACGAGTAGCTAAATAAAACTCCAGGATCATATAGAGCGGGTTAATACGAACATTTTAAGGCCAAAATGATAAGTCTGACAGCAGCAGTTACAGAGAGAGGGGCCACAGTTTTCTAATGTAAAGTGAATTGGAGCCAGAGTCAATGGAGCCGGAAGCGCGCCCATAATAACTTCCTGTTTGGAATGTGGTGGCTATTAGCTAGGTTAGCTATTCCATTAATACTATATACAGTCTAAGATTATATAAGTCCAAATTGGCCTAGTCCTTGGCTGTCTTTGCTGCTTTCTCACTGTATCACACACTCTGATTGGCCAGAGCTCCAGGAATATGCAGACTGTGGTTTGAAATTCAGTTTTACATTTTACAAGTTTTTTTTTTAATAAAAGTGTGATCTAAAATACTTCTAAAATTGTAACTATAGTAACTAATACTCTGTGTAGTATTTTTCTTGTATACTTTTCAGTACTCTTTCTACTACTGCACTTGGTTAAAGGGCCCATATTTGACTATTTTCTGATCTCTGTTCTAATGTTGTTTCCTCATCACAAACAGACCTGGAGTTGTGTTTTGCTTCATTCACATGTTTAACACACAAACCCTGCATATTTAGTCTGAGTTCTTTTCCCAAACAGAAAATGCTCTGTTCCACCTTGTGATGTCATGTGTTAATTCAGGAAGTGCTCTGCTGTGTTTTTTAACTCCATACACCTTCACTAGAATCATTTGGATGATTGCAGCCCTGGAATTGCCAATCTCTACTGAACTAAAGGTAAAAGGAGCAGTTAACTTGAAAACTACAGCTTCCTGACATCACAAGGTGGAACAGAGCATTATGAGCTTCAGAGCTGTAGACAGAGGAATACATTTTGTGTAGTATAGGACCTTTAAGTTAAATGTATCACTTACCCACAGTGGCCAGTGAAGTCAGGAGCAGCAGTACAGAGATAAACCAAGCCATCTCCTCTCTGTTCTCTCTTCAAATTTAAAATGAAAAGTCAAATCCAAAAAAAATCTCCCACACTTTGCTAAAACGCGTCCTCTCCTCCTCCTCCTCCTCCTCCTCCTCCTCCTCCTCCTTGTTCATGATTTCTTTGGTGTGGCGTTTGTTAAGCTGCTTCTAATACTGCACCAATTAACTGCTAGATGCGATTAACTGATTAACTAACTAAAACTGTCCAGTGAAAAACGTAACCACAAGTATAACATTAAAGCTAATCATTTTGAGTGTAAAATATGAGCGTAATAGACCTGTATTTGGCTGGGCCAGCTCTCGGATCTCCTCTCAAAGCTATAATGAGAAACGTTTAGCTGTAGTTTAGCATGTAGTGGTGGAGTAATTGGAGTCTTATGACCAAGAAAAGCCCAAAGGAGAAAATCGAGAGGTGAAGAATTTTACAAAAAAAGTGAAATATGAAATCAGAAAATGACATTGAATCTTATCTGAAACTATAATCTCACAATCAGACCGTGCTGAATTAGTTTGATAAATAGTATTAGAGATTTTGGCCTGATTTCTGAGGTAATTGAGTTAGTGTTGCCCTCGTCTCTTACAGTGAACAAAAGAAGTGCTGTTTTGGCTCCGGCGAGTTTAAAACCGCATTTAAAAGGTCCTGTATTACACAAAATGGACTCTCGTGAGCTTTAAGCCATGTTACCTGGAGTTGTGTTTTGTCTCATTCACATGTTAGAGTAATCTTTTATTATTAGTCTGTCTACATTTCTAAAGCTCAAAATGCTCTGTTCCACCTTGTGATGTCATGTAGTGGTAGTTTTCAAGTTAGCATGTACCTTTTACCTTTAGTTCAGTAGAGATTGGCAATTCCAGGTCTGAAATAATCCAAATGATTCTAGTGAAGGTGTATGGAGTTTAAAAACACAGTGGAGCACTTCCTGTATTACCACATGACATCACAAGGTGGAACAGAGGGTTTTCTGTTTGAAAGAAGAACTCAGCCTAAATAAGCAGGGTTTGTGTGTTAAACGTGTGAATGAAACAAAATACAACTCCAGGTCTGTTTGTGATGAGGAAACAACATTAGAACAGATCAGAGAATAGAGTGATATGGGCCCTTTAAATCTGGAGCAATGAGACAGTGGTTAGAAGATAAAACAGGATACATTCATAAAGAGTCAAATTAAAGGAACAACATGAAGCCTGTGTGTCCAGAGCCTTAACCTGCAGATAGAGACACACACACGTGTGTGTCATTGTCAGTTTATGGACAGGCCTCATGTGAAAGAACCTCCAGAATTCACTCACTGAGCTGCAGAGGCTGCACTAGCACTGATTCATGATTGGCTGCAGGTGCTGAGGTTTAGGTAGTCACCAGTTAAATCAGAGAGAGGCATTTTAGGTTTAAAACAACTGGATTTCAACATGGAATCTGGCAACCCAAATGAGAGAGTCATGACAACTGGATTCAACATGGAATCTGGCAACCCAAATGAGAGAGTCATGTGAGGCTCATTGAGCTCTCTCTGATAATCATTTTGAACCAAAACACCAAATTATAACATAAACAACTTGTGCAGTGTTTAGTAATGAAGAATAAATCATCATTATAATTATTATCAGTAAAAGCTGTATTTGATTTAAACATGTCAAATATAGCATCTGCGGACAGTTAGATCATGTTGTATTTATTTAAAATCAAAATCGGACATATAGTTCCTTTAAATTATTCTGGGAAGAGTTTTGTGAAAAAAGACAAGTTATATTGTAGCTATAGGATTTTAATTAACACATTTTGGTCAATTTTTGCAATAGGAGACGGCAAGGTTGGTCAGCAGTTTTACAAGAATGAATGTCCTCTTTGAGACCTATATGTCTCTGTGTCTCCATGGGGTCTTATTCTGTGTAAAAGCTGCTAACTCGGATTATTTTAACAGTTTGCATTTCTGTGTCTTCTCTCGAATATTACTGCTCCTAAAATGTGACATGTGAACGTAATATTTGTTCACGTCACATTTCAGGACATGTGAACAAATTTTAACATTATAAACCTTATGGCTATTATTAAAATAACTGCAAATAGATAGTGTTAAGTCAGCCCTATTGTGCTTGTATTTGCTCTATAGTTATAATCTCTGACACCTGTGGATCATTATGTTATAATTTGGACATTTTAAATCACAATATTCATCTTGGTGCCCAATGGGAGCTGACGTTGCCGTAAACGTCATCACAACAAAGCGCTGCATGCTGTCGACCCCTCCTATAGATAGCTGCACATCACACTATCCCATTTTTTTTCATTTGTATCACTACACGACACTGCTGAATCCTGTGAGTGTCACATTTTTATACAGCGCTTTTCCATCTTCAAGGCTCAAAGCACTTTACATCAAGGAACCACTCACCCATCCACACACACATTCATACACCAGTGTACACAGACACTGGGGGCGAAGTGGGTTAAGCGTCTTGCCCAAAAACACAATGAGAGTAATCATCTGTGGGAGCTGGATTTGCACCGCCAACCTGTGGGTCAGTGGATCTGACCGCTCAACCATTGATGTTTATGTCAAGAGAGGGATTCAAACTACCAACCTTCGGAGGACAAACGCTACTATCGCCCCTGGGCAGTGAAAACGGGGGTAGATCGCAAAATGGCATCTTGAAAATAAGCGATTAAAGATTACTCAAACATGAATCACTCCAAATACAACTTCAACGGGTCAGTGAGAAGAAACAACTAGAACATGGTTAAAGCTCCGAAAAGTCCAGTTTGCAGAACAGCTCTGATTTAAATGACCAAATTTCACATCTGTCTTCAGCATTTGTTGCGTAGATGTGTTCCCACGATT
Organism: Periophthalmodon schlosseri; assembly: GCA_000787095.1. Taxonomy (NCBI): domain Eukaryota; kingdom Metazoa; phylum Chordata; class Actinopteri; order Gobiiformes; family Gobiidae; genus Periophthalmodon; species Periophthalmodon schlosseri. The sequence continues at coordinate 5,353 of JACM01031823.1, forward strand.
TGTTGACCTCATTACAGATACACTAACTGGCCCTAACTTAATACATTAGATGTGATTCAGTAGTTCATTTAGACACAACCTCACCAAACAAGCTACACCTAAAAGGACCTGAGCAGCAACAGCAGTAGTAGTATTAGTGGTATTAGTAATATTAGTTAGGCCTGTCATGATAATCACAATATCAACTTATCATTCAATATGTGAAAGTTGGAACAATATATTTTTGGGATCAGTATTTATCATGTGAATATTTTCTTTGCACTACTGGAACATTTTTGGTTATTTTTTGTCTATATGATCAGATTTAAGTCGTAAAAGTTTGAATTAAATACTTGACTCATTACAGATGCAAAATAAAGACTAAAGTGTTTCATTCTTAATAATTTTTAATGATATTGTAGATTTAGAACAGTTTCTGTGGTTTAAATCTGCTCTGTTGTTGTGTCAGTGGCATAAATGAGTTTCAATATTATCGTTTATTGTCTATATTTACTTCAGCGATATATCGAACTTCAAAATATGTTATCATGACAGGCCTAGTGATTAGTAGTAGTAGTAATATTAGTAGTATTAGTGGTAGTAGTATTAGTACTAGTAGTAGTAGTACTAGTAGTAGTAGTAGTAGTAGTAGTAGTAGTAGTTATAGTAGTATTAATATAAGTAGTATTACTAGCTGGAGAAGTTCTAGAAGTTGTAGTAGTAGTAGTAGATTTTAACCCATTAAAATCAATGTATACCTCTCTGATGAGTGATTAAAAAACTGCAACATTTCCAGTGTCAGTGTTTCACATGATAATCAGTATGTGGATACCTCAGTCAGTACTGATGTATCAATATGTACAAATCTATCCAGCCATCACTAGTATGCACTCACATTAGTCTCAGAGAACAGCAAGTGCGAGCCTGCAGAAAGACTCCACAAGGGGGCGCTTTTTCTGGACACTGCAGCAGTCTGGAGTGGTTTATAGAAAAGAGGGAATGAGTACTGGTACTTGTCACAATGTGAACCTGCAGATACACACTGCACTTAGAGGTGGGTAGTACTCAGTTACATTTACTTGAGTAAATGTAAAGGTGGAATAGGTTCTTTAGGCCGAAACTGGAGACAATAGCTGTTTACAGTTTCAGTGTAGTTAGCCCCTCCCTTCAGGTAGATATAAGGCAGTGTCCACCAGCAATCTGACTAGAACTGAAGAAGTGGCTTGGATGAGCAGTGAAACGTCTTCACTCCTACAACGATTTGTCCAGTTGACAGATTTAGACTTCGTCTTTTGCTATTTACTTGAGTAACTTTTGAAAGAAATTTTACTTTTCAGAGTACTTTTCTAGCAGCATACGTTTACTCTTACTTGAGTAATATATTTATTGAAGTAATAGTACTCTTACTTGAGTAATATATAGTACAGTGTAACAGTACTGTTACTTGAGTAAAAGTTGTGTTCCTCTTCCCTCTGTGAGTGAGTCTAAAGTGACTGGAGCTTTATGTAACAATATGAAATGATTTTAACATTTGTGTTTCTTGCAGCTCTTTCAGATATGATTTAGTTTGGCTCAGTTAGTGCAGTACACTATAGTTGGAGAGCTCACAGGTAAATGGGCCTGAGACATGTAAGCGCAGAGGCTCCCTCTGCTGTCAGCAACGAGAATGAACATTAGAAAGTAAACAAATGTCCTTATCCCGAGAATGTTATGCTAACAGAGTCATGCGTTTGACCGTAGAGTGCGGTGATGGTTTATGGGCTTTAAAAGTGCACAGGAGATGTCTGGATTTTTATCTGTGATGCAACAAAAGTGGCAAAATGTGAACTGAGCATTTTTGAGGCTCAGAGAAGATAACTTTGGATTTATCAGGTTAATGAAACAAAATACAGGTCCAGGTATGTTTTTGATGAGTGAACAATATAACATGGTTAAAGGTCAAAAAAGTCCATTCTGCATGTGTTCTGTGTGTCTACTGAGCACAGGAGAGGGCCGTGCTGCTCCGGAGTGCATCCTGCTGGAGAAATACTGGTACTGCACGCTTGTCCACGTGTCTGCGCCTCATCCGCAGCACGGCGGAGTCGACTGCAGCGGCGGCGCTCTTCCTCTGGAGGTCACTGTGGAGCAAGGCAGAGGTGCGCTGCAGACGATCAAACTCTGCCTGTCGAGAGGAGAGGCAGCGAGCCAGCACCGCACTGCCCTGAGGGGGGCGCAACAACACACAGTTAAACTTAATGAAACACCTTTTTAATACAATGTGGGAAATACAGTGGGAGGGCAGAGGAGCCTCTTAAAGAAGAAGTTACAGGTCTGTGAGAGGCAGAAATCTTGCTTGTTTGTAGGTGACCAAATACTTATTTTCCTGAGGAATTTACCAATTAATTCATTAAGAATTACTCCAGAATTCACTCACTGAGCTGCAGAGGCTGCACTAGCACTGATTCATGATTGGCTGCAGGTGCTGGGGTTTAGGTAGTCACCATTTAAATCAGAGAGAGGCATTTTAGGTTTAAACCAACTGAATTTCAGCATCTTCAACCCAAATGAGAAACTCATGTGAGGCTCATTCAGCTCTCTGATCGGATAATTGTCTTGACCCAAAACACCAAATTATAACCTAAACAACTTGTCCATCACATTCAATGTTTTTGTAATTAAGAATAAATCAGCATTAGAATTGTTGTCCATAAAAACTATATTTGATTTGAACCTGTCTATCTGGGGACACATAGGTCAGTCATGTTTATGAAATTTAAAATAAAAATCATACATACGATTCCTTTGAGGCCGACAGCCAATGTGTGCGAATATGGGCACAATCCATCACTATCCATCTGATCAGAAGCCCAGATGCCCTGCAGAGGTAGTTACCTGGATGAGCTGAGCCGCCTCTGGGAGCTGGGTCCCTGGGTGTCTGTGATAGACCTGCACCAGGGGCCGGTCCAGCCTCTCTCTGGACAGAACATCTCCACTGTACTCTGGACCCTGCAACAACAAGCACCAATCAATATTCATCTCCCCCATCTCCCCCTATGGGAGCTATCAGATATCGGTGCTGAAACAGAAAAATGTATTAGATCAGATATCAGCTTCTAAGTATTGGTTCAGCTGATATTATGGTTGGGCCTAAACATGGATGTAATAAGGTAGTAATTGGCCCGGATCCAATACTGCTATCAGATATCGGTGCTGAAACAGAAAAATGTATTAGATCAGATATCAGCTTCTAAGTATTGGTTCAGCTGATATTATGGTTGGGCCTAAACATGGATGTAATAAGGTAGTAATTGGCCCGGAAAGTCTCATAATATTTGAACTTGAGAGATACACAACAACAATCAGTTTTGTCTTATTTCATTTTTGTTTAAAGGAAATAAATGCTGTTTTCAGTCTCTGCTCTGGTATCGGTTGATATCGGTTGAAATCAGCAAATACTTAAAGCCATAGTATCAAAGGTATTGGAACTGAAAAAGTGCAGATCAGTGCATCCCTAACATTATTTGTCTTTTCTGGCCTCTTTATAATAATGAGCTGCTTGTGAGTGCTGTTGACCTCTGACCTGAGCACGTCCGTGGCTGTGAAGAATGAGGTCCATCTCTCTCTGCTTCCGATACAGGGCCTGTCTCGTAGCCCCACACATCACCCCCAGAGTTTGCTATAGAGAAAAATAAAGTAAAAACACACTAAAGAGGGGGTATTTTACTTCTATGGGGTATTAAAAAGGGGTATTTTACTTCTATGGGGTATTAAAGAGAGAGTATTTTACTTCTATGAGGTATTAATCAGGGGGTATTTTACTTCTATGAGGTATTAACTGCTAACACATGACATATTTTTACACTGTGTTTCTTTTTATTGTTTTGAACATACTATATTCGCCCAAAACAATGTATTAACATGTTTTATAAGTTTCACTTTCTTTTTTAACGCTCCCCCCTCCCTTTGCTCCCCACACTAATTGACTCCCCCTTCAGAGCACTATCACAACATGCTAATGAAACTACTGCACATCACATCAGGCTTGTCAAGTTGTAGTGTAGTTTTGTGTCATGTTTTTTGTATCTTTATGGAGAATTGTCGTGTGGGAGCACGAGTGAGCATTAGACAGAACCTTACAGCTAACTGTAAGAATCGCTAAATTACCCAAACATGCATGGGTGACATCTAAAACCTGTATAAGGTAAAAATATATATATTTTGCATAATACCCCCTCTTTAAGGGCCTGTTCACACTTGATCCGATTAAAGCAAACTCTGATGCATTTCCTGCTAAGTACACTTCATTGGTGGAGATATGAACACCAAACCAGATTCACACCACATAAGCCACATCACGTCCATTTGAAATCAGAGGTCTCAGTACAGTGCAGCTCCACCCCCACAGCTCTCCAGGAGGGGGTGCACCTGAGCGCACATAGACCAAACTGAAGACTTTCATGGGAAATCACATAAAAACACAAATAATGCTTATACCAAACAAGAGTACGTGAGGGAAGTTAGGACTGACTCTTGAATCAATTTGTGAGAGCCTCTTTCTATTCAGTCAAAGCTGTTGATCCAAACTTCTGATTTCATTAAATATTAAATCAGACCCATTCTGCAAAATGGACTTTTGGAGCTTTTAACCATGTTATAGTTGTCTCACCATTTACTCACCCGAAGTTGTATTTGGAGTGATTCATGCACATTTGAGTAATCTTTATTATTATTCCAGAAAATTACATACTATGACTTTAATGAGCAGATCTGAGCAGCGAGCGTTTACCTGCAGACTGATGGTCTCAGCCACCTTCTTCAGCAGCCCATCGTTGACCATCTGCTGTACCGCTCTTTGCCTGAGGAGGGCGCTGCTCAGGTTCTGTCTGATGGTTTGTCTGAGACGCTGGGACTCCTTCAGACAGGAGCTGGAGGAGTCTAGAGCCTCTTTACACTCTGAGCAAAAGGTCAAATACAAGCAGAAAAATTCTACAAACAGTTCTATTGTTTCATTCTTGCACAGGGATTGACAGTTTTGGGGGTCCCTCTTGACACAATTTTTTAGATAAAAATCATTCTGACGAGCATCAGGATCATGTTTAGATTCATGTTTTAGAGTCATTTTCAAATCAAGATTCAGTTCACAGTGAAATACGTCCAGGAATATTCACATTTGGGAAAAGTCTGAAATCTGAATAGCTAAGAAACCCATGCATGTCAGAACATGCCTGTAGAGGTCGACAGGGTTAAAAAGGCTGTAGGACCTTGGGTGAGGGCAAAACGGTCTGGGATGTACTACCTGAGGTGTAGTACATTACTTGGGGTGTAGAGCCTGGGGGTTGTAGTACTTGGGGTGTTGTACCCGGGGTTTATTACTTGGGGTGTAGTACCTGGAGTGTAGTACCTAGGGTGTAGTACCTAGAGTGTTGCGCCTGGGGTGTAGCACATAGGGTGTAGTACCTGGGGTGTAGTGTCTGGGATGTAGTACCTGGGGTGTAGCACCTGGAGAGTAGTACCTGGGGTGTAGTACCTGGGGTGTAGTACCTGGAGAGTAGTACCTGGGGTGTAGTACCTGGGGTGTAGGGGCCGGTGGGGTTGGGTGTGGTCTGGCCCTGAGCAGCAGTTATAGCTCCTCCTTTGGCTCCTCCTTTGGTTTTTCCTGATCCATTGAGAGGAAGCAGCTCCAAAACCAGAGCACGCTCAGAGGCACAAGCCAAGAGACGCCGGCTGGAGAGAGAGAGAGACTGAGGAGAGGGGGAGAGAGAGGGAGAGAGAGGGGAGTGAAAGGGAGTGGGGGGAGACAGGAGAGAGGGGGAGACGGAGGACAGAGAGAAAGAGAGGGAGAGAGAGGGAGGGAGGCGCGAGAGAGAGAGGAAAGAAGACAGGACAAAGAGAGAGATGGAGGAGAGGAAGAGAGAGAGGAGAAAGGGAGGGAGGGGGAGGGATAGGTAGAGATGAAGGGGGGGAGAATGAAGGAATGGAGTAAGGGAGAAAGAATAGAGTCGAGAGAGGTAGGGGGAGAGGGAAGGATAGAAGGAGAGAGAGGAGGGAGGGAGAGATGAGAGAGACAGAGAGAGAGAGACAGGGAGGGAGAGAGATGGAAGAGGGGGTGGTAGAGGAGATACGCAGATACATTTTATGCCATACTGTGGGATATTATAGCCAAAGGAAGGCTTTTATTTTAGTCTTTTTGGCTAAAATGTTACATACAGTGGCTTTCAATTAAGATTAATATTGTTGCTTAAGGGATAATGTATTTTGGCTAAACCAACTTGAGACAAACTATGGAAATATATGGAATTAAAGCAGACCTGTTGTGCTTGTGTCTCTACAGTTATAATCTATGACCCTCGTGGATCATCATGTTATAATTTGCACATTTTAAATCACAGTATTCATCTGAAACGTCTTAATAAAAGAAACAAGTTTTCGTTAGAAAACTGCGGTGCCCAATGGGAGCTGACGTCGCCGTAAACGTCATCACAACAAAGTGCCACATGTTGTACCCAAATGATTACGCAATGCTGCTGAAGCCTACGAGTATCGCCGATTAAGAACATTTAATTGGAGTAAGTACAGACCAGTGGGAGTGTACTGGTGGTGATCGGCAAAATGGTGTCTTGAAAATAAATGATTGAGTAATTTTTAAACATGAATCACTCCAAATATAACTTCAGAGGATCAATGAGAAGAAACAGCTAGAACATGGTTAAAAGCTCTGAAAAGCAGTTTGCAGAATAGGTCTGATTTAAATGCAATAAAAACTAACTGTTGGAAAGTATGTATTTGTTAAGTGTTTCCCTGGAGAGCTCACCTGTATCTGGGTCAGAGTGGAGCTCAGGGTCCCCTCCAGCTCCTGCTTCAGAAGGAGCAGCTCCCTCCTCTCAGACTGCAACAGCTCATCTGCACCATCACTGACCTGCAGAGGGAGGGCATCTGACACACAGGGATATCTGGCACACTCATGTGGTCTCTGGGAGGGCATTTGGCACACTCATGCTCTTTCTGGGAGGGCATCTGGCTCACTCACACGCTCTCTGGGAGGACACCTGGGGTACTCACAGTCTCTCTGGGAGGGCATCTGGCTCACACACTGTCTCTCTGGCACACTCACAGTCTCTCTGGGAGGGCACCTGGCACACTCACAGTCTCTCTGGGAGGGCACCTGGCACACTCACACTCTCCTTGGTGTGTCTCTTGGTCCTGTGCCTGGAGCTGCTGTGGTTGAGGCCCAGATGAGACCTCAGGCTGCGGAGGGTCTGTTCCAGAAGGCCCCTCTCTCTCTGGAGCTTAGCCGCCTCCTGAGCCACGCGGCCGGCCTCCGTGCGTAGCTCTGCCTCCACGCTCCGCACCGCCCGCATGTACCCACCTGCCGCCGCCACGCTCGCCCCCGCACACGCCTCACGCAGTGCAGTGCCAGGGAATGGAGCGCCCCCTGCAGACCGCCGAGAGCACGACCGCAGCTGGAGGAGAGGAGAGTTTAAAGAGTTTAAAAAAACTCCATACACCTTCACTAAAATCATTTAGATAATTTCAGCCCATGAATTGCCAATCTCTACTGAATTAAAGGTTAAAGGTAGCTGTTAACTTCAAAACTACCACTAAATGACATCACAAGGTGGAACAGAGCATTTTGATCTTTGGAGATGTAGACAGACTAATAATAAAGGGTTACTCAAACATGTGTGAATGAAACACAACTCCAGGTATGTTTTTAAGGAGCTAACAACTTTATAACATGGCTTAGCACTCACAAGAGTCTATTTTGCGTAATATAGGACGTTTAAAGTGCATGTGACAGGTCAGACTACTCATTTCTCTAAATCATAGTTAACATAATTATATGTAAGTTTCTACAAAAAACTTGGTTATTTTTTTTTTCTAGTTTTGCAATTTTGGTGAAGTTTATCATTTTACTTCCTGGTTGGAAACGGGCAGCAGATATGACATATGTAGAGGTAAGTTACCTAGCAACCATAATCTTTACAAGGGCCAAAACTTGTCTAAATTACACATTAGTCAGAATTAGACTGAAAAATAAATGACAACACTTTTATTATTTTTTTTTAAAGGAAGGTTTAAACTGTCAGAAAAACGCTTTCTTTGTGCATAAATTGTCTCTGTATTTTGGATGAAGTTCATGAAACATCTCCATGAAGATGAGACCCTCCACTAGAAAAGTTACATACACCTTTAACGATTTAAATGCCATTTGACTATTTCTATGTGGTCTGAGCTCCTGTTACCATATGCAGCTACATTAACATCAAAACTAGGCACATTTTAGACAAGGTCATCCTTTTTATAGGGCACACAGTGGGGTCTCATTAACTACACATAAACTCCGCCAGAGCTGCTAAACTGGGCAGTACTTG
>KN469121.1:0-13515 GCA_000787095.1 Periophthalmodon schlosseri
AGTGGTATGTTGGCTTAACTGCTATTGTACCTCCTCTTACAGGAACAAAGGTTAACTTCACTCTGTTGCCTTGAATACATTTCTGTACTTTGACCTTACCAACGTTTAAGAACTGAAGAAAAGGCAAAAAGATGACCTGCATTCATTCAAATAAATGTATGTATATTAAGAATAGAAACATTTTGAAATTGTTACTGTGATTATTATTTTGTATTTGTTTTGTTTCATTTGCAGCACATGAAGATTCTTGCTATGTACTTGATTTAAATGAGCCGATTATTGACCATGCAGAGGGACAACTCTTCTTGAATGAAGCGTTCAAAATTTTAATGGAAGAGGTTCTCTGCAAAGGCACAGATGCCAAACAAAAGGTAGTAGAACAATAATGCAGTTTTGCTTTTTGTTTTTTGTCTTCTTAGAGGCTTAATTAATATTTGTTTAATGCCACAGGTTTGTAGGTATGAGGAGCCAGAGGTGCTGGCTAAGATTTTGGACCTGGAGTTAAGGGAGGCAGGAGAGCCTCATGACAAGCTGCTACAGAGAGTTAGAGATGTTGCTACTTACAGTGTTAAAACCTGTAAGTCTTTTAAAAATAAATTGGGGAAAAAGCATCTTTTTTAAAATCACTATATGTTTTTATTGCAGGTCACCCACGTTTTTTTAACCAACAGTTTTCTGGCGTTGACTACCACTCTTTGGCAGGACGATTTCTTTCTGAGAGCCTTAACACTAATCTGTAAGAACAGACACAAAAACAATTCAAATGTTTTAGGGTCCATATCATCGTTTATGTTAATCAAATGTTTGCAGTTTTACATATGAGGTGGCACCTGTGTTTGTGCTAATGGAGAATGAGGTCCTGAGAGCATTGCGTTTCCTTGTGGGGTGGACTGAAGGAGATGGGCTTTTCTGTCCTGGGGGCTCCACCTCAAACATGTTTGCCATGAATCTGGCACGGTACCAACTGTATCCGGATGTCAAAACCAAGGGGCTGTGGAGCTTGCCACAACTTGTTTTATTTACATCTCCGGAAGTAAGAGTGCAATGTTTGTGTGTGTGTGTGTGTGTGTGTGTGTGTGTGTGTGTATGTGTGCGTGCATGTACATACTGCACACTGCATTTGTATTGATGATTGTAATGAATGTGCTATAACGAGCCTAATATCAACACAATCTAAACATTTTTTTTTTCTCAGAGTCACTACTCTGTGAAGAAAGGAGCGGCTTTTCTGGGAATCGGCACTGATAATGTCATCCTTGTGAAAGTGGATGATGGGTAGCATTATATTCTGTTTATGCTGTCATAAAATGCTTTGTTGTTGTTTGTTCAACTTATTCTCTCCAATGACAGAGGCCATATGATTCCAGAGGACTTGGAAGAAAAGATAAAGTGTGCAATAACCCAAGTGAGTGTTCTTAGTTATATTACATTGAGTTTTCCAGTTATATTTGACTCCCGTTAGTATTGCTGTAGTGAATGTAAAGTGGGCATTCATTTTGATTCCACAAGGGGGCAGTGCCATTTCTTGTGAGCTGCACCTCTGGAACCACTGTCCAAGGGGCTTTTGACCCTCTTGATCGCATCGCTGATGTTTGTGAAAAGCACAATTTGTGGATGCATGTCGATGTGAGTGTCACAGACAACTTTCCTGTGGTTCTTTTTATATTATATTTATATTTATTGCGTGGTGCTTAACTGTAGAAAGCCTAAGAACATTGGTCTTTTTCAGGCTGCATGGGGTGGAAGCGTGCTCTTTTCAAAGCAACATAGACACCTGATGAAAGGAGTTGAGAGGTACTACAGTTTGAAATATGCTTGTTTATAACATGATAGATGTAGTAACAGTAAATAGTGATAATAGAGAATTTTGTGTATGTTGTTGCAATCTGACTGTCCTGAAGTTACTGAATGCATTTTATTGCTCCTTTATTTTCTCCTCTTTACACTGTACGTGTTATCCATAATGCTCTTAGTAAATCTAACTTCTTCTCTATTGGAGAGTTACAAAGTGTTACATGAGTTTACTTGGGGGCATTCTGTTTAGTGAGACTTGCATGAATTCATTTTTTTTTTTTCTCAAGTTTTATTAAGAACTGCACTTTTTAAGTTTTATTTGATCTGTGATGCATTTTGTGTGTTTCTATCAAGAGCAAATTCAGTGGCCTGGAATCCCCACAAAATGCTCACAGCTGGTCTTCAGTGCTCCGTTTTGCTTCTACAAGACACTACGGTGTGGTCTCAAAATATAAATTCAAATTTTGATGCAACGTTTCAAAGTCTGTCATGCTTTTCTTGCTTCTCCAACAGAATTTGTTAAAGAAGTGCCATAGTGCCCATGCCTCCTACCTTTTTCAGCAAGATAAGTTCTATGATGTGGATCTCGATATAGGGGATAAATCTTTGCAATGCAGTCGTAAGGTAGATTGCCTTAAGTTGTGGTTAATGTGGAAAGCTGTGGGTTCCAGTGGATTGGCAGAGCGAGTCAACAAGGCTTTTTCCAATGTTAGGTAAAGTTTATAATAATAACAATATTATATAGCATGTACATGTACATGGACTTTTTATAATCAAAGATAACCTTTAGATATCTGACGGAGAAGATGAAGAAAACGGAGGGATTCAAAATTTTGAATGAGGTAATTTAAAGTAGTAAAAACACAATTCTGTGTAAAATAGAATGTTGTCATTGTGCCTACGAAGTTTTATTTATGTATTTATTTTTAAACAGCCTGAATTTGTGAATCTATGCTTTTGGTACATACCTCCCAGTCTGAGGGGAAAGGAACTAAATGAAGATTATCAAGACCGGCTAGCAAAGGTTTGTTTATAACAAATGACCTATAATGAGATATGCATCTCAAAACATGATTACGGTACATGCTTTTTTCCTTTTTTTATTTTAGGTGGCACCAGTCATAAAAGAGCGCATGATGAGACAGGGCTCAATGATGGTTGGGTACCAACCCCTGGGAAACAAGGTCAACTTTTTCCGTGTGACTGTGTTCTCCCCACTAGTTTCCACAAAAGATTTGGACTTTTTTCTGGATGAAATTGAACGACTTGGGAGAGATTTATAGCTGAAAGAGCCACAACAGCTGACTATTTCTCATTTAGACATTTTGATTTTTGTCTAAAACATTTATTTTGATGTTACTTATAATTAGTTGGTTCTAGGAATAATTTGTATTAATAGAGTTTATATTATATTATTATTATTATATTCTAACAACTACTGACAACTAATTCTGAAACTCTTGTAGGCTACAATATAGGCAATTAGAGCAGTAATAACGTGCTGTAGCCTCATAACCTATAATTGTACTACTAGTAAACATATGCACATTGCTTCTTTGATTCTATAAAAAATCTACAAGTCTATAATAAAGATCTTTGATCAGACTCAGATGGGCTCGTCTTCCTTAGGATACAGGATCTGGCGTTTGACCAACAAGTCTATAATAAAGATCTTTGATCAGACCCAGATGGGCTCGTCTTCCTTAGGTTACAGGATCTGGCGTTTGACCAATAACCAGCTTCCCTGGTAAATACTTCCGGTAGCGTTTCCGGTCTGTGTTTGTAAACTGGAAAGATATTTGGAAGTGCGGCAAGAAACCAAATAACCAAAAGTCTAATTAAAAAAGGTACGTGCAGTTGATCGTTGCTTGATGGAGATCATTTTGCAGATTTCATAAAAGGCTCACTATAATCCTTGTGCAAAGCGAATGCGTTTTTTGTGCTCGGAGCTCTGCGCGCACGCCCTGCTGTTGTTGTGCTGTTCATGTGGGGGGTGGGGGTCCAGGCTCACAAGAGTTGTCTCGGACCCGTTTGACAGAAATTTGAACAATTCTTTATGCAGTTTTTCTTCATCACACAATCAGCTATTAAAGATGGCACCACTCAGTGCTAACTATTAATTAATACCCCAGTATCATCAAATTCCTCGTCCATTTCTTGTTTATTAGCTATTATTTCCGTCCAAACCTCCTGACTGAAACCGTAGTTTTTCGAGGCTACCCCTTGTTTATTTTAGTAAAGCAGCATAACACACATTGGAGCTTTCAGAATAATGTCAGTCTGTCCTGCCAAACTGCTGAACTATGCGCATTAATTTGTGAACGTTTGTAGATTTTTTTTTTTACATTAGGGTAATTGAAAATACTCTTCTATTTAAATGTCGTAAAAACTACCTATTTGTTGCCAGACTGGTTTGCTGGGCTGTGAAGTGGTGTTGTCCAGCATGGCACTAATGCAGGCCAACAGTATGCCAGGGCAGAAGATGATGTCACCTTTGGGCCAAGGGCGAAGAGACTGTCCCGAGTCCGACCTGCAGCTCTGTCAAAACCACAGACACCAAGTGCAGCACGGACAGCCTCAGCACAACCATGTTAGCCATCTGTCAGCAGGGGTCGGTCCTCCTCTGGTGAGTCTTGTCTGCTTTTACGTATAATATTGGCCTTAAATGGCTATTTATCATAAAACTTTATAATCCTCTGTGCTTTCTCTCTCAAAGCTGGTTGGAAAAGATGGGCGGTATTGTTCTTCTATTTTGAATGAAGACATGTTGGCAAACCAGAATATGCAACCCAAAAAGAAGCACAGAAAGTCTCCTTCACCCACCAAAATAAAAGCAGAAGAACAGGTAAAAAATCCAAAAAGAAGGATATCAAAGTAGAATTTAACCGCTGACCTCTCATGCACTTCTCTTAAATATATTCCAGCGTTTTATGACACCACTTGAGGATGATGACTTATCTCTAAAAGTTCAGAAGAATTTTATCTGTGATCATTGTTATGGAGCCTTCAGGAGCAGCTATCACCTTAAGAGACATATATTGACCCATACAGGTGAATGAGCTATTCGCCAATTTCAGTATAGTACTTTTTTGTTCTGTCTTAATGTACTGCATTTCAACACCTTGTGCCTTTTGACAGGAGAAAAGCCATTTGCCTGTGATTCGTGTGAAATGCGTTTTATTCAACGTTATCATCTGGACAGACACAAACGCGTTCACAGTGGCGAAAAACCGTACCAGTGTGATCGCTGCCGCCAGGTTGGTCGTACAAATCCAGTCTACTGTCTCATATATGTCCCATGTGTTATGAAACATATTACTTCTATAATGTAACTAGCATTAGACAGTTAGTTGACAGCAATTATAAACAGTTTATGAGACGAATGAGAAGTGTATGTGAAATTTTACTTATTCATTATTTTTCTTTTCAAAACAATGCCCTTTCCTGTCTTTTCAGAATTTCTCCCGGACAGATCGGCTGCTGAGGCATAGACGTTTATGTACGGCAGGAATCGTTAAAGAAGAAAACCAGTCTTACTCACAAGCAGCCTCCTCACACACTGCTGCCTGGGGCCCTTTACAGTCAGCCAACAGTCGTCTAACTGTGTGACCTACTGCCCTCCTCTAACACGGACCCAGTACAACACTGCAGAAACGGCAAGGTCTGAAAAACTCTCAAACATTGAAATGGCTTACTGATCCTCCAACTTGGAGAGCATTTGATGAGTCATTTGTTTTGTAACATTGATGGCGTGAGAGAATGGCATTCATCAACTTTTACATGGACATTTGAAGATGTAACTGTTTTACAAAAAAGTGCTCTCAAGTCCTACAAAGTAAGGTTGTAGTCAGCGCTCATAGAAGTAGAGGCTCATTTAAGGATTTTTCTTTACGGTTAAGTTTATTTTAAAAGTTACATTCAACATGCTGGTTACATCTTTGTCTATTTGAAGGCTAGTCCAGACCAAATCATCAATTGCTACATATCGAGGTCTCCTGCTGGCACAAAAACCCAGACAAACTCAATCATGATCAACCACGCAGCTGAGAGTATGTTCTTTCCATGCATACAAACTGGTAAGCAAAGGAACACCAGAAGTGACTCCTTCAGGCGCCTCAACACTATGACTACGAAGCATAGAAGCTTCCAGCGAGAGAGAAATGTGTTGTCTCTCCAAACTCTCCAAGGAAACTCATGTTACTGGAACTTTACCCCAGCCTTCAATGGACACTCATGTCTGGAGTGGCCTTTTACTTCCAAAAAATGTATACAATAATTAATCGTAAGCAATATTGATATACAAATCAAATGTTCCACATGAGCATTCTCTACTCCTAATGCTTATGTTGAATGATTCGTTTTGTTGTACTGGATAGCAGATTGTACGTGGTTTGATAAACAATGGGCTGCAAATGTGACAGTTGCGCTAGCAGGAAAACTGTATAAATGCCTGTTAGAGATAAATCAGAATTGTGGGAAAGTGTTAGATTATGTCCAGTGTAGTTGTAGAGTATAGGCCCAGCTCTTATATATACTCCTTAATATTTTTAATATATTTTAAATAAGTCTTAAGTAGGCATCATTAAGGGGCCTAAACACGGTTTAGTTTTATATGTTGCCAGAGTTTTTGCAGGAATACTTTTTTTTCCTCTCTCTCTACATTTTATAGCTGAAGTGAAGCATTTAGACTAATATTTAGTTAATGATAATTAAAAAGTTGTGTAGAGCCACAAGTCTAAATAAACATTCTAATATATTGCTTAGTATTGTTGTGAATTTACACTGGTATAACGCACTGTGGAGTATTTTAAAATGCAGCAAAATAAATGCAATTCTGGAAATGCGTCAGCAGATGGCATCAATGTCCACAACGTTAAATAAAGCTAAAGGCTTTAAAATGTGCATTATGTGCCTTGCAATGCTCCCCTTACAATAACTACTTTACAAGAGACTCGTTTTGCATTTACTGAATAGATCATGTAATGGATCATCTTCAAGACAACATCTGAATCAAATATGACTTTTAATTCTAGAGGAGTGCAATTAGTGGCCAATTGTTTTTGGATTGCGTAAGACCGTACAAGAGGGCATATACATTTTAATGGCATATATATTTTAATAGCATAATTGGAAACAAAAGTAGCAGTATAAATCAGAAACTCCTCCGTTTGTGTTATTCTTATTACATGTTCCTTCAGTGCCTCGTTTCAACCACCAGAGGGAGATACGTACAGCATGTTTTTGTATTTGCAAAACAAAAAGATGGGAAACGAGTCTAAATCCGTTTATCATAAGCAGGAAAAGTTATAGCACATACTACTTAATAATGTCTTTGGACATATAAATTGCTATTGAGTAGATAATTAGATAATTGATGCCTTGTCACCCCCATCTGTATAGCTGTGCCACAGGAGTTGTTCATTTGTCCTACAGGTATGCAACATAAGTTGAGTGTAAGGCAGTGCAGAACATATCCTTTGGAACCTTTCTCTTTGCGATTGACCATTCTTTAATTAAAGCATTAGGTTAGGCAGGATGAGATCAGCCTGAAGGCTGCTGGGAGTGTGCTCTTTCTCCCAAGGGAGACATCCCCTTCCTGTGCCGCCTGATTTACTGCACCCACAGGCCCTCGGCACTTAACAATGGACCTGCTTAAGTGAGGTAGATGGGAGGAGATCAGAGAAGAGAGATAACACTCCATCTTCATACACAAAGTGCTGAAATCATGGAGGTTCGAAATCATCTCTGAGAGACAGTCATGGAGTGGCGCAGAGGTAAAGTGTAGGAGGCAGCCTGCCTCACTTGAACTGGGAGGACTGATAGCCAGCTCTCTCTCCTCACCTCTGCTGTCACACAAGAAAAGAATGGCCCCCTCCAACAAAAAATCTCCCCAGCCATGTGTAAATCTGCCCTGACTGCTCAGACTGCAGCTCGGTCAACATTTGGGCAGTTCAGAGGTTTACAAAAACACGTTCCCTGTGCTAGCAACATTCGGCCTCCTGCAAATGTTTGGATGCCCTCTGATCAAATACATCTCGAGCTGGTGGTGCATGATTGAAGCCCTCTGGACAAAAGGTGCTGCTATCTCCTCTCCCCGAGGTGTGCAGGGCCCTTTTCATCTCAGCTCTGATTAATAAAGGAATCACTGGTTGGGTGAAAGTAGTGATGTGCCTGGTCCTACATCCATCACCCCAGTGACAGCCCACCTCTCTGTGTTAATTAGCAGTGATATTTAAGCTGTCCAAGATGTTCTGTGGCCGTCAGCATGTTGCTGCGGCTGCTGCTGATCATTAACATTTTAATTCTGGTGTCTGTGCTGGGCCTGGTTTCATGCAAAGTACCGTCAAAAAAACTCCCATCAATAGAAGAATTAGAATTGTTAAAAGACAAAAATATATATATGACTAGTATGAATACAGAGACAAAGTCTCATGTTGTGTTTTGAGGGTGATTTGTGGATTTGTGCCATATCAGTATTTAACCTCCTGAACAGTTGGTATTCTATTAATCATGAGGACTTCAACTATTAATGATTACCAAATATTACAATTCTCTAACATGAGGGCTATTATGCAGACATAAATTATGTATGTGGTTCACTTGACGAGAAAATGGTTATCAGGTACCAGTAACAATTTTGTTTTATTGAATAATAAAAATGTATGAGTCTTATATAGAGCTTTAGACACACTGGGCCACTTAACAATTTGGTCCATTATTTATACACTTTATTCATTGCATGGCTGCCATTCTGCGCTTCCGGCCTGTGCTCTTGACCATAACAATCAGTCACACACTATATTCATGATACAAGGGCAATGTGGGTGCCTGCAGGGACATAATGATAGTATATGCTCTGTCAAGAATTTGAACAGCCCACCATCTGGTTGGTGGGCAAATGGTTAACCCCCTGCACCACAGAAAGGTGATATTGTGTGACAAATTAATGCTGGAATTATGTATAATGCTACATATTTGCATTTCAGCTTTAATTTATCTTTATCTTGTATACATTGGTAAAGTTTTCTATGTTGTGCTGTGGCACCAACATACAAACTGGTAAGAGAAAAGTAGATGAAAGATGGTCTGTAATTTCTCACTTCAAGGTGTCTCCCGTACAAACGTGTGCCAGCACATTTCTAATTAGTGTCACACAATAAGATAAATTGGCCTGCTGTGCCATTCCCAGGACTCAAGGTTTAACACAGATGAAAATGGGAGCCAGAGCTGTCACCTAGTCGCTGCTAACAAGGGAACAGGTGAAGTTTGGATTTGGCCTACTTTCATGTGAAATCATGAATATTCATACTTTCAGTGCAATTCTTCTACAGTGGAGTCACGTTTAGGTAAACATTTTAGGTGTCTGGGTTTTGTCAGGCAAAAATAAGACAATCAGGTCACTACTCTTTCTGTTAAATATGCAGTATCTTAGTGTATTACAGAACAAGGTCTCTGTTTGGATAGGTTCATTTTAAGATTTATGTGGCCCAGCAGTGGCCCTCATCCCCCTGACAGGATGAACACTGTGGCAGCCTGCTGCTTGGGTCAGATCAGTAGGTAAAAGTGGTGTTTTGAGTTTAACATGTCAGGGCCTTGCAAGCATGTATTAATCATTGGCTTGTTGGGACATGTTAGAAAGAACTCAATGTATAATCTTAATGTTGTTTTCTGAATATCTGTGAACTGACTATTCAAAATATCCTAAAAGATAAAAACATTGTATGTTCAACATATTAGTTTCTTAGGCACCTGAGACAATTCAGCACATAACTGCAGGGTGTAAGATGCTGGCAGGGAAAGCATACATGGAGCGGCATAACCAAGTGTACAGAGTACGGACTGGAGACCCCAAGGTCAAGGTGGGAAACACCTCCAAAGGTAGTGGAGAATGATCAAGCCAAGATCCTGTGGGACTTCCAGATACAGACTGACAAATGGTGATATGGCGAACCAACCGGACACTGTGGTGGTAGATAAACAACAGAGCAAAGCCGTTGTGGATCTTGGCCATTGCAGTACAAGTGATGGGAAGATCAGGAAAAAGGAACATGAGAAACTAGAGAAATACCAGGGGCTCAAAGAACAGCTGGAGAAGGCCTGGAAGGTGAAGTTTGAAGAATGTCACAATGACACGAGGTGTAGGCTAAAGCAATTACATTTTTAGGACAACTCTTGATGGTTTGTGGCTTATGACTCAACTACTTCTACTGAAGAAGACAGCCAAGAGCTGCTCTTGCTCTCAGACCAATTCATATGTGACCATATTACCACTCTATGTGTTCATCATTTTGAGAGAGAAGGACTGTGTAAAACCTGTTTTGTCTCTTTTCCATGGCATGCTGTTAGAGGACACATTGCATGACCTCAAGATATCAAGTTCACCAGAAGGTCTAAGATTACGTAATCTCTCTTGACAAGGCAAATCCAGGTCTTCTGCAGTGCTTATTTTCTGACAAATATCCAGCAGAGCCGTCGTACATGCGACGTGAGAGTGTTATATCAGAAGGAAGAGCAGAATGAATGGACTCAGGGTTGAGAGACAGGGCAGGGGCAGATGAGCAATTTACTCCGAAGAGATTTCTATGGGTCAAGGCTGTTGCAGGGTCGCTCTTTTTCATCATGTCAGATTGGACTGATGAGGAGACAGGCTGCAGATAGTAATGGATCACAAACACGGATCTGGCTAGAACACATAGTGCCAGATGTGACAAAGTGACATTGCTGTTTATTAGCTGTCACTATGGAGTAACTAACTCATTAAGGTCATTAAGGGTCTACTCTAGAGTACTATCAAGAGAAAAGAGAATGGGGAATGGAAAATGAAACACTGCTGTATTTACAGTTGGACATTGTGCAATTTTAATGGCATACAAAGGATTATGTAATCACTTTAACCAACTTATTTAAAACTTCAAGAGTAAATACACTTGAGCAACAAAATTATCACATCTTTCACTGGAAAAGAATCCAAATCGTTTGCATTCCATAGAAAAAAAAAAAAAAAACACAATACAAATCTGCATTTATTACATTACTTTTAGTTAGCATCCTTTTCACGCCGGCAAAAAATGAGCGTTTACACTGTAGATATTTGATAATTCCGCACAAGCTCAAGTATTCCATTCCCCCCAACCTCCTTTTTCTCCAAAGATAGTCTCTTCTCTCTCATGACGTCGAACCATTATACTCCAGAGCCACCTCCCTCCCTCCGGGGATAAGATTTTACGATTGCAACCTGACACCGTTTCTGTGTCCTATAAGCGACAGAGCTGTAACTCACTTCAAAGGCAAGAGGCATCAAATCACGGTGCGGCTGTAAATTTGCTTGTCACTGTTCTGGCCAATCAGGAGGCAGCCTTAAATCTGTGCTGTCAGCCTGGCGGCCAATGGAAAGCCGGTGGTAGTAAATCTGTCAAGGCGGCTTCTGTTAACGGTGTTGTGGTGCTGGTTGGGGAATCCACGAGGGAGGGGAGAAAGTGAGGAAGGGGAGAGAAGAAAGGGGAGGGGGTGGAAGCCAAGGGTTCAAGAAGTATGCCATGCTACACAATATGCTCTTCTTTCCATGCAAAATTTGCCTCTGTGTAGTGTACAAAGGTATAGTGTGTATGGAGGTGTAAAAACAAGACTAAACACGGAGCACAATTTGCAAAAAGCAGATGTATGTTCCCCTCTGACAGATGTGGTGGAGAGAGTTAACTATCAGCAAAGAAACACTCATAAAGCTTTATGGCCAACATTGCTGTGTCTGAGGCTGACTGCCTACAGTGAAAGATGACTTATGGGTGCCGTTAATGTTCTTTTGCATCATCACAAAACCTAAACATAGTGCTGACCCTTTGATCACAGTCATAACCCAGTAGCCTTTGCTGTCATGGCACAACAGCAGCAGTAGAGGAGCGGGCGCCCGGCTGCACACTGCCCTCCAGATCACCGTCTGAGGCAAAGGGGGAGAAATAGACCTTAGTCTTGTTCAAAACAGATGTGTCCAAGCATATTACTCAAGTGTTATCAACACATACAGCTTTCATCAATTAACTATGTCCTTGGCATTACACTTTCATTATCCTATTAAAGCTGGGCATTTTCAGCTAATAAATCTTAAAGCAATTGTAAAACAGAAGGCAGTGCAATTCATGCCCCTTCGCATGACAAAGCCACATTTTTTTTCATCAACTTATAGCAACACCCAATAAACCAGCCACATCTGTGGTGACATTTTTATATTAAATCAACAAAAATTAAACATTAGCATCAAAATTTACAATCATCTTAAATCATTACTATGAAGACTTTTTGCCCCAGAAGCTGCAGCGTGAGTTATGTGCCGCTCTGGCAGAACGAGAGTGGTACAGCAGTTGTTTTTGGCCGACTTCTCCTGGAGTGGCCATGATTCTCTATTCTATGAGAATCCATAAACAGACCCAGAGAGGGCAACTGGGGCTATAAAGCATGTCAACCTGCATGATGCTGCTGCAGCTAAGAGAGCAGGCCTGGGCCCATACCAACCATTCCTGTGCTCAGAAACACATGTTCTGAGCGGTCTTTGATTACCCTTTTAACATAGCAATATGACTGTGGAGTAACTATTAAAATACTGACACTGACAGTAAGCAGCTCAGAAGGGCACAACAAAGAGCAATAATTACTTTCTAATGAGCTCATATTTCTAGTAGTTTCTTGTTTGAGTGACCCATTGAATAAAACAGTGAAAGCTGCTGTAAAATACATGTTCATTATAACACAGCAGGTCATTAAATATCACGAGGGTCTTGGCCTTTGTCCTGCTCTGAGTAATGGCACTCTCTTAATATGTTTACTGTATTGGCTGTAGCCGCTCTCATTGTTTTCCCCACTGTGGTTTCTCTTTAGTAGGGGCATGCCATTGGATGGGTGTTCAAACCCATTGACTATGACATAAAGACTCTGTAAGCTTACAGATGATGATAATTTATAGACTCTAATTCACTCAGGCAAGTCACTAGCGCGCACACACACAACACAAGGACTATGGCACTGTATACATCGATCAATTACAAGCCACTAACCTACATGTCTCTGACAATGTTACTGCATGCTACATCCAGCGTGTCAGGCAAACTGTTCTCAATCCCATATCATTAATATAAATTAGCTTGCAGGTTTTTATGATGGTGAAATTGTAATTAGTGGATTGAAGCAAGACAGTATTCACGGTGGTATGGAAAAAAATAGGGTCCCAACACAGAGATATCACCTAATAATCTACAAACCATATTTTGCTTAACCTTCATTTTGCTCATTAGGACAGATACTTGTTTTTTTGCACCTGTGAACTTTATCTTTTACTCATGTCATCTGTACACCATAAAGAAACCCATACTGAGGGTCTGAATCAGGCTGGACAAACGCCAGCACCACAGGCCCATAGGTCACAGCCAATAACAGTTTCATTGAGTCGCTCCTCTTTGTTATGTGGCAATATCACGCCACATTCACTCACACATAAAAACACGCACACATGCAGTAGAGTTTGACCTGCGCTCAGTTCTAGAAACCATAAAATGTCCCAATTTATCTTATTAGTGTTCCATTTAGTCACATGCTAGCTTTTCTCCCTGACAATTATTGTTCTTTTTGTATAATTAAACTTTCACCTTTGAATGATCACCCCTGTATTTACAATGATTACTAGTGTAAAATATATTGGCACAATTTCAGTTTGCCTTTATATTATTTGCTAAA
>KN469121.1:17289-42383 GCA_000787095.1 Periophthalmodon schlosseri
ATAATAATAAAATAATAATAATAATAATAATAATAATAATAATAATAATAATAAAATACAATAGAAAAACAATACAATAAGCAGCATTTAATGATGTAAGATGTAATAAGTAGGCTATACAACAAATATGTATATGTCTAAAATTTCATCCATTCCTCCATACATAACTTCATGTTTTGCTGAAGCAAACTGTAATGTTCTCTGTTTTAAAAGTTTTAAAAGTCCCATAGAGGCAGATCTCATATGTTGTTTTTCACAGAAGAGAGGAGCATCAAAACCAAAATGAATTAGCTCTGCTTGGTGTGACCTGAGGATTTTTTATTTTTTTTTTCCCACATGGAGTAAGCATCGCTTCTTCAAGGGTACTCTGTGTGACAAAGCTTTAATTAATTTTCAATAGGGTACTCTGTGTGACAAAGCTTTAATTAAATTTCTATATTTCTCTTCTATATCTTATATATATATATATATATATCCTTTTCTGGAGCCTCTGACATTTAACCAACTCTAATTATGTCAGGACCTTCTTCTGGGAAGTACTTGGAAACCCTGGATGATGGGGATTTCCCTCTATCTTACCCCATAAATGACATCACTGTTTGTTATAACTTAGTTACAATTGTGCTTGAGTATCAATCTTGATATAGCTCTAAATGTTTACAAACATTTATGACTGCATAGTTGGACACAGGTTGGCTTCATATACAAGCATGCAACAAAGATATCTATACAGATTTTATAATTTTGAAGCAGCCTGCAAAGTCAGGAATATCTTCTTATAGGATTTGGTAATATGCTGTGAAGTGTCTGCTCTTTTACTCACTACACATACACAACCAACCACAGCAGTTACTAGTTCCCTTCCGTAGAACCAAGTAACAATTTTATCAGTATAAAGCAGAGCTTCCGCCAGCCAACATCCTTCTTTACATTTTTTGGTTCAAACATAGTAGTTAAACTATAATGACAACACAGTAAAAATGATGTCATTGTGCTTGTCAACAGTTACCTTAATATATAATCTTTTTTTCATTTTTCTTGTTTTACACATCTCACAACATAAGACTATCATTAACAATTAACAATCACTTATACTAAAGACGTGTAAAGATTACAAATCTATCTTTGGTGGTTATCTTCAGATAACTTTTGAGGTTTACTGAGTAATGCCTAACAATGATGCTGCATGTTAGGTTCCTTAAAGTTTGTTTGAAATCTCTTTTGACGTAGGCCTGTTTTCTTACAGTAACTTGCTTGGACATATTAGCTCAAAATAAGCTGCAATATAAGTACAATAACTTTTAAATTGAAATTTGAAATAGTTGAATTAAAACAATTTTATTATTCTAGTGCTGACACAAAACACATTGAAAAAAGGCGTACACTATTTCCCCCAATTTTATTTACTTTCCCAGAATCAGACTAAAAATGTTCCTTGTTTCATACCACAACCCAAACCACGACAGTTTTTTTTTCCCTCTCATGTTTGAAACAACTTTCCAATATAACACAACTTACAATGAAATACTTCTCATGTAACAAATGATATGGAAACCCCAAGGCACAAAAATAGAAAAAATCAAAACAAAAACATGTTAAAAATATTTACAATTGCATTATATACCACTGAAAGAATCTACACCCCTGGGAGTCAGCTGATCTATTTTCTGAAGAGCTGTTCCTTCGCATGTTGAGCTGCACATAAGGAAAATGTGACAAGCCGAGGTTTAGACATAGCGGGAAAGATGTCAGCGTTTAATGGATGCAAACAAACATGCAGAGTGTGTGTGGGCGTTGACCTGGGAAGTGTGTCCAGCTTCAAGCCACAGCGGTCTCTGTAATAACAGGCCTGTCGACAGCGTGTACAAGCAGTGGTTGAGTCAGGGGCTGGGTGCTAGGAACATGGCTTGGGAAGTCCCTGCTTTGATTCCTGGTAGACATTCACCTTTCTTGGCTTTGTCAGCCACCTACGTCTCCATCAGAGAACAATGATGCAGAAAACATTGTGATTGTAGCTGGCTCAGATAAATTATAGAGTTGAGCGAGACACTGTTACTTATGGTTTAGACTTTTCTGTCTAAATTTCTGCTTAAAAACCAATACATTCTTTATTACTGTTTTTCTGTTAAAATAGATACTGTTTTGCACATCATTTACAGTGTTTTCTGCATTATAGCCTACCTACTGTAGGCTATATTCATGATAGCTTCCTTCAGCTATAGGCCTTATAGGTCAGAAACATTCATTACAACAATGACTGATGGCAGAAATGTTTGACTCAGCCAATGATTTTAACAAATGCATTCTGGTCTTTCCTTGTCTGCAAAAATGATGCTTTAATGTATATTTTGTGATCATCAAAGTGGATTAGCCACATTGGCTATAATCTCTACATATTTACATTTTTAAATGTTAAAAAAAATGTGTTGTCCTTTTACAAATAAATAAAATAAGAAATAAGATTGTTCCAAGATGTAATCTAAATTAAGTGGTAGAAGAAGTACTCAAATTTGTTACTTGAGTAAAAGTATTAAAGTACCCATTTAAAAATGTACTTAGAGTACTTTTACTTTTCAGTCGAGTTCAAAAATGTAGTTGAGTAGAAAGTAGATACCTGCTCTCAAATCAAAAATGTATTGAGTAGAAAGTAGATACCTGCTCTCAAATGTAGTGAAGTAAAAGTAAACAGTATCCACTTTAAAATGTACTTAAATAAAGTACAGATACCTAAAATTTGTAATTAAGTATAGTACTTTACTACTTTTACTTTGTTACATTCCACCACTGTGTAAATTATTCGAATATTACATGATTTACTGTTTTTGTATTATTTGTAAGAACATCAATTTGCCTATTTCTTCCACGCTCTATTGTTTACTGTACTGTGCATAGCAGAGATATGTTGATTCTGGATAAGATGATTAATATGTTTGCTCACTTAAAAGTCCAAACACATCTGTTCATCCATCCAATCAAGTAATATTCATGCTTGTCTTTTTTTTCTTTTTTAACCTTGAGAACCTTTTAACCTACAGCATCAGTGGATGCCTTGCAGAGTTTCCCGGCAGACTGTGCCTCAGATCAGGGCAAAGGGGGAATTTTTCTGTAGGGATTTTAATGGTCACAGGCTATGTAAGACACGCTTCTCTCCATTCTCCCCCAGCTCCTTACTCTCCCCGGCGGTTGCTCTGCCAGGTAGACGAACAATGTAGTCTTTCTTACCTGTCGCTGGGTGTACATTCCATCTGTACTAAACTCAGTCTCAATCTGACTTCCAATCCACTACTGCATCACTGGCTATATCTGCAGGTGCAATTTCACATACTTTTATACTTTTATAGTAGTATAATATGAAAAAAGACATTGTTAAATTGTATTGCTATAAATTTCACACTTATTTTATATAGAACGTTCACTAGTTTATTAAAGAAATAGCTCTTGACTGTGAACATCCTACATGAGGATTGCTTTAGACATATAATGGCAGACTGTTGGTTTGTGGTTTGTCAAGTGGGCAAAAGGGGAAATTTGGAGGTTGGGGTTTGCTAGCATACTATTAAAGATACACGAGTGCAAAAAACTGTGGTGTGGGTGCTTTACAGGAAGGTTGTCTGCACTGGGCCATCCCATTTATGCCGGTGCCTCAAGTGAAGTGCAGCCACATACAGACAGATGGGCCAAGAGTGAGTGAGACGGAGGCCTGGAAACCTTTTACCTACCCGAGTCAATAACGTACATTTTATTTTTCAGGAGTTTTTTTACTTGACACCAGAATTATGTTTGATAAGTGCCACATTTTGGAATAGATCAAATGCTGCTGAGGTAAGTGTCTGCTTTTCAGAAATGAACAGCTATTAGCCTATTCTACCACATTTACAGTTTTTTTGTTTTCCCTGATCAGTTAATAAAATGCTAAGTTAATTAATGCGCTGTCAGCTTCAGTTAAGGCTAGCAGTGTTCACTGATATTAAGTTTGATATGCCATGGCAAACCAGACAAGCAGTCTTCTTACCAATCTGATGTGTGCAATCCCATGCATATACCTAAACTGAATAGTTATTTGTATATAGTTGTTTTTTGGGTTTTTTTTCATAGGGGCAAATATATTTCAGCTTATGTTGATATTAATTTATCTTTGTATTGAAAAATATTCAGGGTCACATTTTTACATTGTACATTACATTATAAACAGGAATTGGATAAATAGGTCTACATCAGACATGTTTTTTTTACAATGAACAGGCCCCAGGTCTCAAAAGAAAAAAAAAAAAAAAACCTCTGTTTTCCCGCAGATTGTCTTATCAAGGGATGGCATAGCTGCTGTCGGGACAGCTGATGGGAGGAGTCAACTCAATTGAACCAAAGACCTCATGTGTCCAAATTGGTTTTAGAGAAGACGAGAGCAGTCCTAATCCTACCTAGTACAGACAAGAGGCAAGTGTATGAAGATTCAACAGCAACAGCATGAACAATTTTTCAAATGAAATTATTGAAAAAAAAAAATCTATTTTAGGTTTATACCCATTATCTTCTGGATGTGTTCTTCAGCCAGTTATGCCCTCCCTCTGAGGAGAACCAGTGAGGTATGTTTATTTGCTGACTTTATATCTATACACACCCACATGCATCAACAGTCAAGTAATAAATGTATTTTGAAAAAAGGTATCATCAGCAGCTCCTGGGCGGCTCTGTGGAGTGGGACCAAAACCTCATGGAGCTTTGCAGGAGAGTGAGATGGACGCAGCTTGGCAGGAGCTGATGGCCATTACAGAACTACAGGTGGGCTTAAATTGTGACACACATAACGCAGCCTTCTATGCTGATTTACTGTCTGTTGGCAATAGTATATCATCCCATTTTTTTGTTTGTTTTTTTAGATTAGCCGTAATGTAAAAAATGTTCTAATGCCTTTGTGAAAAGGAGTTCTAAATTTGTCATTAGGCCTAATATAACAAAGAAACATGTGGAAAGACGTGATAATGAAGAGAGGGACTGAGAAAAAGTAGCGCATGGCCCCCCTGCATGGCACAATAGCCATCTGTTTCCCGGAGAAACTTGATCACACTTATGAGAGTCCTTCATATGCTGCAGGGTGGCAGGGAGAATTGCCAGGCAAATAATGCTATGCAAACACAGACACAATTAATTAGCCTTTGCTTGTGACTCAATGGCCTTTATGGCACATGCACTAGCCTACTAATTGTGTGTGTGTCCTTTATATTAATGTATACTCTTTCATTTTAGGAGTTTGAAGCCCCTGGTGAAAGTGCCTTTGAAACAACACCGTACCAAACCATGGCATCCATAGAACCTTACGGAATTGCTGCTGAGCCGCCTCCTGGATCCTGTGAGATCAGCTCCAATAATTATGACGGGTGCTACTCTGAAGAAGTGCCTGTGCATCATCAGCACAGTACCCAGTCACAGTACAGACACTCTGAGCCACAAACTAATCAGAAAGTACTATCAGAATCTCCTCACTCTCTCTTGGCTTTGAGAGACCCAGTTGCCTCATCGGGGGAGTGTCGTGTCCAGTGGAGGGACAGCACCCAGAACCTTTACAGACACATGCTGTGGACACAAGGACAAACTTCACATTGCCTGACCAATGACCTAGAGTCTGACTCAGGCCTCTCTTTAGGCTCCACTCCCCCTCTGGCCTCTCCAGATGTGAGCAGTGGGGCCGCTGGTTACCAGATAGATATTAAAGACTGCCATTATGAAAGACAATCTGAAGGGCGGAGAAATGCGTCCTTTTACTCCTTTGGCTACCAAGACAATACAAACTCATATTTACACCCGGAACAATATTTCTCAATTCAGACTTTATCTTACCCACCTTCCAGTGGTCCAGTCCCCCGGGCAGTGAAACCATATGAGAACGGACAGTCTGAGCTTTATGAGTACGGAGTATCCACTAGAGGGAGTTCACAGCAAGCCGTGTATAAGCAGCGGAACCATTTAGCGCATGCGCCAATGAGCAGGGATGAGCGACGGGCCATAGCCTTAAAAATCCCCTTCCCCATGGATAAAATTATTAATCTACCTGTGGACGATTTCAACGAACTACTGTCCCAGTATACGCTCACTGATACTCAACTAGCACTAGTCAGAGACATTCGGAGGAGAGGCAAAAACAAAGTCGCGGCTCAAAACTGTAGAAAAAGGAAACTTGAAAGCATTATTCAATTGGAACAAGAACTTAACCAACTTCAGGCTCAAAGACAGCATCTAGCTCAAGAAAGACTTGAGTTTCAACAAAGTCTTGCCTTCATCAAATGTCGCCTCTCTGAACTCTACACAGAGGTCTTTGCATACTTGAGAGACGAAGATGGTCAACCATATTCTATTAATGAGTATTCTCTACAGCAGACACCTGAGGGCAACATTTATTTAGTACCACTTAGTGAAACGCAGAAATGATTCATGTATTTTTCATTGATGTTAGTGTGAGCTTGCACTAATAAGGTTGTGAAAAAATAAACGCTTTTCAGTTTTTATTAAAAACTCTTTGTATAAAAGTATAAAAACAATTTAAAAACACTAAATTTAAGGAGGGGTGTTCATAAAGTCTTCTGTCAGAGCATTGTCCTGCGAACCTGTAAGAGTGAATTAAAATTAGAATTCTTCATAACATGTAAGGGTCAAACCTCTATTCTGCACTTTACCTGTAGATTATGATCACTTGAAGGCAAGTAATCTGTAGTCAGTCAGCAAAGTGCATTTTCCTGGTCCCATAGAAGATGCCTGAACAGCAGATACTGGTGTTATTATAAGCAAAGGCAGCATGCACAAAATATACCAAAATACATTCACCATTGGTCCAAGTTATTAACTGTACAAGTTATTTTGACAGGCTACATTGAGTAAAGTTACACTATCATAGTTGAGAAGTCTGGTCTTACCTACAGACAGCATTAAGCCCTTTTGCAGCTTCTGCTTGCTAGCCTCAGGCTCAAGTTCTCACTCTCCCCTGCTTCAATGATCCTGGTGGTGGTCTACTTCTCTCCCTCAGCTGGTTTCCATGGCTAGCCTCAGACTGCATGTAAGCTAGCCTCCTCCAGATGATCACTCCAAAACTGAGGGTGTGGTCTGTTGTAAGTGATGAGCTGGCCCCCTATGAAGAGTTGCTTTGTGCACCACTTGATCCTCAACATTGATGCATGGCAGCTCTATGGCAGGCCTTCACATGTTGATTACACCTCACATGGTGGGAATAAACATTCCCAATTAACAAACCCTCCCTTCCCAATAAAGCTAACAACACTTAAAAAAAAAACTGAAAAGTTTTATTTCAACTTGATTGGGTGCAGATACAAATAAAACC
The DNA here is from genome assembly GCA_000787095.1 of Periophthalmodon schlosseri. Taxonomy (NCBI): domain Eukaryota; kingdom Metazoa; phylum Chordata; class Actinopteri; order Gobiiformes; family Gobiidae; genus Periophthalmodon; species Periophthalmodon schlosseri. The sequence continues at coordinate 24,617 of KN469121.1, forward strand.
AGACTTAAAGGAAAATAATCTACATAAAACCTCATTGGAATGCTTGCTTTCCAGAAACACAAATGTTTAAATGAAGACCCCTTCATGATTTATCTACTGTACATCTTCTTGCAGCAGCTGTAACCTGCCACAACTGTTTGGCTGAGCAGATTTGAGGTAAACCTGCAGCTGCCCTGTCACTCGCTTCCTCTCCTTGCTCTCCTCTCCTAAGTACTGAGTCCTGTTGAACAATATGGAACAACATTGTTAACTGAGCACTGCCTTTGTATGGCCTGACATCCAGAGAATTGTTGCACTTTACGAATCCCTAGACATCGACACTAGATTGAAGGTTGTCCAATTCAAGGCTTACCAATTTCAAAACCGTCCAGGGCGTCCATATGCTCCACCGCCGCCACCACCATTGTTACCACCGCCATATCCTGGAGAGAAACAGTACACCCTCAATACAAAGTTACATAATTAAGAGCCTGCAGATCAAGCCCTCTGGACACACACCACCAAAATTCCTGCCACCTCCGCCGCCACCAAAGTTGTTCTTCATTGGGCCAAAGTTAGAAGGCTGGGGCTCATAGTGACCCATGTTGTTGTAGTTGTTTCCACCGCCGCCTCCACCGCAGTTACCTGTCAGAAACAGGAAGTTAGATCTAGTCAGCCATTTATAAAAAAATAAAATAAAAAAAAAAGACTGACTCTACATACCATAGCCATTGCTGTCATAGCCATTCCCATAGCCACCGCCTCCGCCTCCGCCTCCTTGATTGTAGCCCTGGTTGTAGCCCCGGTTGCCCCCATTATTGTATCCACCAGGTCCACCACCATACCCTTTAAAAAAAAAAAAAAAAAAAAAATTAAGTAAATGATACCACAAAATAAAAATATAAAAAAAAGGCATTATCAAAACACTGACCATCATTGCAATTGTAGGGACCATCGTTATATCTGCCACCTCTTCCACCTGAAAATAAAAAGGACAGATTAGGCTGTTGTAATTGAGCAGGTCAATACTCTGGGGGACAAAACTTACCCTGGTTGAAACCTCTGTCATAGTCATAAGGCCTTCCACCACCTCCACCACCACCGCTGTTACGACCCGACCTCATTCCCATGCCAACATTGTGCATTTCCTGTTTTGTAAGCGCTTTTCTGACTTCACAGTTGTGGGAGTTAATGGTGTGGTATTTCTGGACTGAAAACATTACAAAGCAAATTAAAATGCTACAAAGATACTGCACATACAGACAGTTAAAACATACTCTCAAGTATACTTACTAACAATCCTGTCAACCGCATCATGGTCATCAAAAGTCACAAAAGCAAATCCCCTTTTCTTTCCAGTAGAGCGGTCAGTCATAATGTCAATAACCTCAATCTTTCCAAACTGGGAGAAGTAGTCCCGCAAATGGTGCTCCTCAGTATCTTCCTTGATCCCGCCAACAAAAATCTTTTTCACTGTAATGTGGGCACCTGGCCGATTGGAGTCCTGAAGGGAGGGGTACAAGTCAGTTTTGGGTCATAAAACGATTTGCTTCTAGGGCTCCAAAACTGCATGTGGGATTTTAAATGCAGTCATTTAAAATCTGATAAAAGACTTCTTGATAGATTTAAAATGTTGCTGCAGCATGTTTAGCGTGTTTGGGTCTGCATCATCTCAATAAGGATGATGCAGATGAAGCAACTGACTTTTAAAATTGTTTACTTAAACATACCTCTCTGGAAACTGCACGTTTGGGTTCAACTACCCTGCCATCCACTTTGTGTGGGCGGGCAGCCATGGCATCATCGACCTCCTGCACTGATGAGTAGGTCACAAAACCAAAGCCTCGGGATCTTTTGGAATTGGAATCCCTCATAACCTTAAATATGCCAAAAAGTAAGACTCCGGTTGCATGATTTTAATAAAACCACAAGAGAAATGTACTTACCACACAATCGGTTAGGGTGCCCCATTGTTCAAAATGAGCCCTCAGGCTTTCATCTGTGGTCTCAAAGCTCAAACCCCCAATGAACAGCTTGCGGAGCTGCTCTGGCTCACGTGGGACCTGAAGAATGAACAAAGCAAATCGGTTTCATCATTTTTGCAGCGGTAGAACGCAGCAGGTTGAGTTATACATTTGCAAATCCCTGTAAAATTAACCCTTGACGCATTTTCATGTTACACGAGCGTTGTAATGTATTCGAACTGCGTCACAAAAAAGGCGAGTAGCAACGCAGACACCACCGCCATTACCGTCGGCACGAACACCGTTAAGGATGACGTTTAAAAAAAAAAAAAAAAAGAAACAGGAAATACTCACTCAAGATTAAACAGCAAATATTACGAATGCAAAACTGTATTTACAAAACGGCCAATGCAAAGCGGGATTTTGTTTGTTTTTTTAGGGCCGCATGAACAAAGGCCATGAGGCCCTGCTTTTACAAAATGGCGGATTGTGCGGACTTCATTGCTGCGCCAATCCTTAGGGCTCCGATCATTCAGAGTATCCTTAATTAAACATATTTTGTAACTATACCATGCAAAACAAAGAAAATTACAAATCCATCATATTACCCTAAATCTTTAACTTACGTCCTTAGAAGACATGCTTGAACCTGGGTGACTCCTTGGACGAACAGGGAGAGGCGATGTGCGTCAGCCGAGCGCAGACCGGCTTTCCAGACTAGGCTAAGTACGAAGGAGTGTACACCTTCTTTCTGACAATTGGTCAGCGCTTCCCGCTGCAGTGAGTCGTCATTATTTACAGAGTTTCAATTGGGTCAAACGGCAGTCCGTCTCTTCTGTGGACCAATCTGCCTTAGTGGGCGTGCAGCTACGTTAGCGAGACAAAGGGAGTTCAGTGGGGGTTATTTTATGCGATGGTCTGACAATAAATGTATTAAATGACTGCTTTGCTAAATGCAATATGAGCGATATTTTCACTTAACTTTAACATGCAAACTATGACATGAGTGTACAATGCACATTATCGATCCATGATATAACCACACAGCTAATTCTGCGATTGGTCTCGTTTGTTTGGGTCTCCCCCGAGAATAGACGTTTTATTGCTTACTATCGCAAACGTTTGTAGATAATGCCCTTCGTTTCTCCATGCTTCATCCAAAAACCGAGGGTTTTTCAGTGTTAGTCAGCTGACCAAGGGGCGGGTTCAGTTATTGTGCGTCTGTAACGCGCGCTTTTTTACGCACGGGCTTCTTTGTGGTTTAGCTCAATGCTAAGTTAGCTCCAGCTTTGGCCCGTAGAAAATAGGACTACAAGCAACACGCTTAACCTCTCCAATCAACCCACAGGCTCCTGTGCAAACACACGTTTAAAGGTATATATTTAATTATGTATTGCATTGCCTTTATATAGTTTGTGGAGATGCATGTTTATTTCTGCAAAGGGATTCTTTGCAGAAATCAACATGAGCACAAGTGTTAGCTTCAGGGCTACCTTTGCTCTTCGAGCCTCTTCTCCGTTTTTAACACAACCCAGTTTACAAACCCACATTGAGTTGATTTATTTCTCAGCTTTTGGTATTTTCTAACTCACACCTAGTGTTTTGCATTGTGATAACGCTAGACTGTATTTTATACTAGTGTAACTTTTTTTTTGTAATTTGGACATCTCTGAACTTTGGTTTGTCTTTGTGCAGTGTAGTGGTCGAGGTTCCTGCTTTAAAATGGGTAAAAACACTCGTGAAGAAGAGTCGTCTTCTGATGAGGAGGAGTATGTGGTAGAGAAGGTCCTGGACAGGAGGGTGGGAAAAGGAGGACGGGTCGAGTTCTTCCTGAAGTGGAAGGGATACTCAGAGTGAGTTTTACACGGCAATGGCATTTCTTTAACATGTCTCTGCATTGTACCCTCAAGAACAAAAGCTTCATCTAGTAACTAAACAACTCCATCAAAATTACTTTTGTTATTGATAGAGGGAGTCAGAAAGCGTACTCAGTCAAGATGTCCATAGAGGCATTAGCCAAAACCAAATAAAAAGTAGACAAAAGAGCAGTGACATTTTAACCATACATTTCCACCATATACTTCTAAATGATTATTACAAGTAACGTTTGTTGTACTGTTGTATACAGATTTGAGAGTTGGTGATGCAAGTTGTTTTACATGTATGTGTTTTTTTTATTAAAAGGTCTTTATCTTTATTTTTTTTTTTTTAGTAAACACAACACCTGGGAGCCAGAAAAAAACCTTGACTGTCCAGAGCTCATCGCAGAGTTTATGAAGACTTATAAGAAAGGTAGCAGTGGAGGATCTACACCGAGCAGTGGGGGCAGCAAAACCAGCTCAGTGGGGCGCTCCAAAGAGTCAAGCAGCTCAAAGAGGAAGGGCTCAGATGATGATGAGGAAGGCGGTAGCAAACCCAAAAAGAAAAAGGAGGTGAGCATTGGTAATTTTAATGATACTGCTGGCATTGTGGACATGTTAATGTCTCAGTTTCATTATGCGTTCTCTTTTGTTTCAGGAAGATGTGTTGGTAGCACGAGGTTTTGAGAGAGGACTTGAGCCAGAGAAGATAATAGGAGCTACTGATTCGTGCGGAGACCTAATGTTTCTTATGAAATGGTAAGTTTCTGTACTCAATATGGAAGTATCAGTCTGAAGCACAGTGAATTTCCAATCAACAGATTTAGACTGTTACTAATGTAGTCCTAAATAAACAATAAAATACCAAAAAAGTACTGTTTGAGTACTGGTTGTGAAAACCAGGTATCATTCAAGTACAGGTGTCAATATACACATATTTCTTCTGTTTCTATATTTTAAATCCTTCTGTAACATATTTTAAATTTTAAGTATTTGCATACATATAAATAATATACATATAAATACTTTTGTAGTATTTGGACATGATTACTAAATCTCCCTTGGCAACTGTGTAAAACTGCTCGTCTTTACAACAATTACTTTACACAGTCCAGCACCCACCTCTGTTATTCCGAAGGTAGTGCAGCGAGTGTAGGGACGTCATAATATCACATTTTAATGTTGGTTTAATTGTGCAAAATTTAAAGGGGAAACTATTTCCGGAAATCATCAGTTTGTGCTTTTATTTCACCAGTCTGTGGCTCTTTTACATGTTTTCATGTAATGCATCGAGTTTGTTTGGTGTTTCTGCATTGCAAATACAATTCTTATACTGAAGAGAGTGCTGTACAGAAAGTAATCTTTTTATCTGTCCTTCCCCATTTCCCCTATGCCACTCATATGACTGTGGCACACCTTTGTGCAAAAAAAACACAAAACCATTCAAACAGACAAGACCTCAAGATGAGGCACTTTGAGAGTAACTCTGACACCCTGGTGCTTTGAAACTTATCCAGCAGTTTGTCACCTGCATACTTCCTAGATGCACTCCAGATTCCACTTCACTGTAGCTATAACTATTAGGTTATCTTGTTTTAATTTTGTGTTAATGTGTATGCAGAAATTCTATTAAAGATGTAATATATGATGATATTCTACTCAATTCCACTTTTCTGTAAATCTGAAATCATTCCAATTATCCCGGCAAGTGTACCTTGAGGGGACCCTATGCTGCCTTGTGCTGAGCGTAATATTGAAGCAGTTTAACATTGCTGTATTGACCATATTAAAGGAGATATATCATGCAAAATCAGCTTTAATACACTTTTAACCTTGACGTAGTTAAAGTTGTATTTCAATTGATTATACATGTATTGTCCTGCAATCATATCTTGAGTGCTCAGGAAATTCCTGTTTTCACCTAGCCCCCATCATCACCACCCACATCCCTATACATTGATTGAATTGCATTAATTGATTGTGCTTGTGTCTGCTATAGTTATAATCTATGGCGCCCATGGATCATTATGTTCACATTATGCTGGCGAGTAGCGGTTTTTGTTTTTTTTCCAATTTGTGCTAAAATGACTAAGTGACGCTGCTGAAGAAAATAAAATTGGAGAACTAAGTAAGTACATAACAGTTGGCGTATGCTGGTGACGGTGAAAACGGGTTTATCAGCTATATGGCATCTTGAAAATAAGCAGTTAAATGATTGCTCAAACATGCACAAATCACTCCTAATACAACTTTGAGAGGGTGAATGAGAAGGGGTAACGACTATAACATGGTTAAAAGCTCTGAAAAGTCGATTTTGCATAATAGATCCACTTAAAAAAACAAAAACAAAACACTTCTGCTGCTTTCTATGGTGAAATGCCACTATGGAGGGGCAAAATGATGATGATCTACTTTGTTTATAGTTGAATACTTGGTACTTGAAAATGGAAAAAAAATAGCTGCCATCAAGTCTTTAGTCTTTATGTATAAAAAAAAAAAAGTGAATTTAGATTTTTATTATTAGAAGGTATGCAATAGTGATGCAAGTATCGGTATATTAATACTGGCTCAGTGCAAATGTGGGTATCGATACTGTTATGTAAATACCCATACAAATTAGCATATGGAAATGTTAAGGCTGGCATTTATTTCAGACATGTTGGGGCCATTTCTTCATTGTTTTATGTCAAAATGCCTTCACCAGCAGCACATTGGGCTGTCCCATCTGTGTCAGGTGTCCTGATTGTCCTTTTAGAACCTACTTGAGACCTTTTTTATGGCTATATTTATGGAGCCCTTAAGATTAGACCAGTATCCAGTATCTGTATTGAAAACAATCACCCCCAAATGTAGTTGTTATTGTATCAATACCAAAAATTGTGATATTGTCCATCCCTAGTATGCAATAAGGTTGAAACATCTAATTCATATTAATATAATAGCTACTATTAACAATTTCAATTATTCATTATCTCTCCACCACCTCAGATTAACTGCGTTTAATGCTTTGCTCATTGATTAGTCAGAAGAATGCAATGTTTCAGTTCTTTGATTTGTTTTCCTTCCTTATAAGCAGCCATGTTTATTATGCAGGCAGATTCTGATTGGTTAATTCACCTGTCAGTCACACTCATCTGAACTCTGGGTGATAAGAGTAATGCTTGGTTAACCCATTATTAATCTCAAATTTATTGAAACCTATGTAGTTTACCTTGCCTGCTGGGAGGTACATTTGTAATACTCTTAAGAACTACTCAAACATTCAAGCATAAAGCCACCTCTGCCGGCTCTTTTAGGGCTGAAACAAGTTAATTAATCGCAACTAATGTATTGTTATGTATGTGTATTTATGTATTGTTAAATTAGACTGGCAAAAAGCTGAAAAAATGCAACTTATAACGGGTTCAAGACTCCTCTTTAAAAGGCACCACAACTCATGCAAATAAGATCCACAAAGATTTAAAAAGGGAATAAAAATACATGGGCAACAAAAGGCAAGACATGAGAAGGGGAACCACTTTTTTGCAAGCAAAAAGGACCAATCGCGGCTCCATTTGTACTTGGATACAGTTTTGTGTTTTTTATCCTTTTTTATGTTCTGCGCATATAGGCTAAAAGTCCCATCTCTTGAAAAAAATATAACGGGATGCAAAGAAATAAAGCAACAAAAATGTCCTTTATTAATAACAGATTTTTTCCATGTATTTTGTTGCTGTTAATTCTTCTGCATACCTGCTTTTTAAATCAAGTCCATTAAACCTTTCAGGAAAGACTCCGACGAAGCTGATCTTGTGCTCGCAAAGGATGCCAACCACAGATGCCCGCAGATAGTCATAGCATTCTATGAGGAGCGCCTAACTTGGCATGAAGATGGAGACAAGAAAGAGAAGGAGGCTGTGAGTGCGTGAGAAGACTCCTTTAGACTCCAGCTTTCAAGTCAGACATTTTCACACTCAAAATCCCACTGTGTGTTCAGTCTTTGTACAACGATGAAGAAAACACAGAACAGTTGTGTCCACATCCTTCTCTTGGGAGCACACAGACCCTAAACTGCGTCCATTATAAAAGGAGATCTGGACATGGGTGATGAGCTGTTGGGGTGGAGTGCGAGTTCTGTATTTTATTTTTTTACTCTCATTGTATCATGCTTTAGTACCTTTTATGACAGTAACTTCATTTTTAGATCTTTCAGTAAATTGCCTTTAATTATGCAGCAAACACTGGCCAAACATTTGAGTAAATGTAATAATGGCAATTTTTAAGTTTGAACATGGATGTTAATGTGATGTTTTTAAAATTCTTTATATCAATAGTTCAATAAAACACATGGCCTCTTTTGTACATTTGTTTGTTGCTATTTTTGTACTCAAACCACCCTCTTAATTGTGTATATATGACCAGTGTTCCATCTGTAGTTTTTTTTTCTGCCCCCTTGTGGCTGGAAATATAACAAACTCAGTATTTTTTATTTTATTTTTTTTAATGTGTAGTTTTACCATTAGATTAGTTTTTAAAGGGTCAAAGAATCAACCATGAAAATCATTTGACAAGTATGTTTTTTCAGATGAAACTAAATGGAAAATTACTTTTTAGGCCTGATATTTAGCCACGTTTTGTACTTGTACTTAGAGATTTATTGCGCACTGTGGACCACATGTGCAGCTTGTTCACTATTTATACATTTAGAGAACTAGTTGGCGGTGTTATTTGCCAGCACACTGTATTTGGATTTTTGTAAATGTGTGTCTATACATCCCCTGTGATCATTCCAATTACACAGGCATATTTTCTATATTTTTTGTGTAATGAGAGGGACAATGCTGTATGGTAGCATTTTAATAAACATTTATAATGCGTTTTACTGCATTTCGGTCAACTAAAACATAATTTTCTAGCAGACTAAGTGGCCTTCCTATATAACAAATTTAATATCAAAGAAATGTAAACTACCACTGTGTAAGACGAACCAGCATTACCAGCAGATGGCGCACTTGAGTATCCATGGTTTTCAATACAGCATTATTGCCCTAAAACATGGACCCGTAGTAGAATCACACTACACGGATCAAGCACATTATAAAAATGGAAACTTTGATTTCAACACTTGCACACCATATGATTATTATCATGAGACTGCGTTTTGCTACCCTATGTCCCAGTCGTGGAATTTTCCAAGCAAAAAGCTTTTACACTCCAAATGGTGTAAAGGTCACTAGTAAATTTCCAACCCCTGGGACCATTAAGCTGGGCAAAGGCAGTGGGTTGCAGGCTGCAATGGTGTTTGGGACCCAGGCCAGGGTAGGTTTGGATCAGGGACCTAGTGGAGGGCCACAGACTAGTGGACATTAAAGTATAAGTGCAGAACTTGGGAAACAGTCTTTTTCATAAAATGTGCTTAATTAATAAAGTGGATTATTCAAATTTGTGTATTTAACCAAATTTGACTAAGCTAATCCTTTAATAAGGTGTGGTACATTTATGGTCTGTATTATACTGCTATGTTTGTTGATGAGGCTATGATGGCAGATTGTTTTTAGTTAATTATTGAAAATAAATTTGCAAACATTGGCTTTTGGGCCTTATTTTAAGGATGGGAAGATTGTGTTGCTGAGTTATAATAAATATATGATTTAGATCATGCTTTTTTATTCATTATTTTTTTCCCTCACTACCTTTAGATGCACTTCTGATTGTCCAAGTTCTAGAGTAGATGAGTTCCATGGGGTATTGCCCGTGGCAGAGGTTGGGTCATCTTGCAGCACATTACAACAAATGAGTGTCGAGGGAGCTACTGTGCAGCTGTGTAGAGCAAGCATAAAAAAACACTGCCGCACTGGAGCCTGACAAGTTCAATGATACAGACCAGACCAACAAACACATTAGGTGTAAGCATACAGATTATGAACACCTGGTTAAAAGAGCATTAAATATGTGAGATAAAAGGAATTGGGGGATTGATAACACAATGTGGCCTGTGATCATGCGGCACAGCTGCCCAACAGCTGGGCCTCTGTTTCACATATAGAGGTCTTTAGTGATGGCCGCAGCATCGCTTAGCACTGCGCACTCATGTGTTTGAAGATGATTGCAATGCGATGCTCAAATTTCAGGACTATACTATCACGTTAATGTGCAGTAAAGCTCCACAGACAAAGCTTTTCTCTTTCTGAATGCCCCCTCCACTGTGTCACAGCTTGCAGCACCAACCTCCGTGTGCCCCTCCTTCCTCCTGCCTTCATCTCCTCTCCCCACCAGCTCCGAGAGTTATAGCCGCCATAAAAGGCAGGTAATGCATTGTTAACTAATTCTGTCTGCTCAGAGCTGATATACCCTCCGCTCTAAATCTCGCCACTTCCAATAAAATGCAAATGCTAATGTTCGCCCTCCATGTGCTGATATCATTTTTAACAGGCCAGAGGTAACTGCTATGAGGGTGCTTTGGGGGACATGGTAGAACTGGGGTGGACCGAGATGGCATGTTGAGGCTTCATGGTACATTCAGGGTCTCCGCATATTTTACTCACTATGTGCATGCGTGTAAATGGATACATATGACTGGAGGTATGCAGCTGTGGGACTCCATGTAAAAATGTCTGCATCTTTCTTTCACTGGGAAGCAAACACTTGGATACTATAGTCATTTATATTCAAATAAGAAGTCATTCTGTCTGTGTATGCAATGCATCATACCTCTATGTTAATAGTAATGTCACACTTCTTGTAACCTTGGGCTTCTAAATATTGATCCACTTCAAGATTTTCAATTATCCAGTGCCGTTTTTCTGCCATCTGCTAAGGACCAGTGATTTGTGTTCCTTCATATCTGGAGGCTTGTCCTGTAATTAGACCATAAATTAATTTGTAGAGAAGAAAGAGGGAGAGAAAGCAGGAAAGATTAAAGGCATAAGTAAGTCCCCCTGACTATAGGGACTAGAGAAATCCAGACACAAACCACAGTGAAGTGTTTTGTTCAGTGGGATAAGATAATTGGGTTACAAATAATAACACCATAACTTTTCCTATAGTGCATGTCCCACTTGTTTTCTTTAACATAATAAAACCATGCATCTGCTAATGATTGCTTTTAAGTCATTTCCATAATAACTTACAAATCATCCTGTGGCATAATTATACCCAATTTATTACAGTAGCAGGAAAAATGGTTTGAGCTGTGCCCAAATGTGTTAGAACCCAAAATGCAATGTGAAGGGTGAATCCATCAGAATGGCCGTCTCCACACTGCTCTGACTTTATTTACAGCTCAAATAAAAAGTCTATTGCTTCTACATTGATTTTAAATTGGGGTAAATCCTCCAAGAATGGCTCATTATAAGATTTTCTGCTAGATTAGCTCATTGTCCCCTGCTGCTAAATTATGTACTGTGAAGCGGGCTGTTACTGTACAGTGTAAGTGCTTCAGGAGCCGTTGTGTTTGCCACATAAAGACAACTCTGTGTGGCACTTTAATGAACAGTAAAACCAGGAAAACAGCAGGTTGTGACTTTAAGACAATGAACAGGAGTGACTGGATTTGAGCACATTGCACAGTAATAGCCAAATACCAAAGTAGCGCTTCTCCAAATTGCACAACGAGTGGTAAACGTATCATTTATGTTTTAGTTTTTACTTCAGGGGTGGAAACAGCAGCAGATTATATGAATTGTGTGATTTGCCTTTGCCTGCCACAATGACATATTTTGAAGTGTGATAAACTGCTCCAGGAAATTTTACAATTAACAATAAAATCTAGTCCACTTTACCCTTTAAGTGTACTATATCAGAAATGAATTACAAGCTGCAGTAATTATGGGTAATGTACTACAGAAAGAAGACACTGGAAATAAATCTGTAAATAAATAAGTCCAAAAATATACTGTTCATCTTTTATCTACCCTAAATGATCTAAGTTAATTTGTGAGATTTGCAAGTCCATTTTTATTTGGTTTCATGTGAGATAAGACTACATTGATACAATCCTCATGGTCTGTATTTTTTTTTTCGGCTTGTGACTGATACAGAATATACATTGTTCACCCTCTGGGATTTATCAAATATATTTAACATCAATCGACAACTCTATGGTGGTTTAGTAGTGGGTTCAATAAGTATTTCTCACTAACCCAGGCTTATACTGTGACGGGTGTGAAAGGCAAGGTCAACCAAAGACATATGTCCATTCTCATTATGTCTCTCTCCATCTGAAAACACTACTGTGCTGCAGCAGACAAAATGTGTCCCTGAATTTTATACTGGCGGCTTATTGGCGGTCTTTGGTGTTAAAAGCCGTCTTAAGTTTCCCTGTGTAGCTGAATGTGTGGTGTGTGCTAATCCATTCACATTCAGACTGAACACGTACAGAGGCTATCTTACAGACCACTGGAAGTCACTGCTGGCTCTGACCAACTCTTAACTCTGTTCCCACTCATGGCTAGCTTTAACCTAATACAGAACCATAAACTAATGTTACACTGCCTACCAATCTGCTTGAGTTTCAGAGTGAGCCAAGTCCACCTGCGACACAGAGGGGAAATTTTTACATCTGTGGAACTGTAAAATACATTAACATTTTATTGTATAGTGCCAAATGAACATAAAGCCTCTGTGCTTACTATTTCCATTGAGGATTAGACTTAAGATTTTCTCTACTGGTGTTCATTTCAGCAAGATCATATTAACTGATCCGCCAGGAGTGTTGGCAGGATCTTGAATTTGCTGTAGATCTGGCCTATATAGCCTTAAGAAAGTAGGTTTTTCAACACAGCTCAAGTGATTAGCATTTTAGTGTCTTATAAAACAGTGATAAATACTTTATAAAGCCACCTTGCCTAACAAATCTAATGCATAAAAGTATATACACGTTACTAGGTGTGAGGTAAAAAGGGATCTTGACAGGTTCTTATAGGTTTTATAATTCAAGATTACAACCAGCATCCACGTTGGGGACCTGCCATTTCCAAAGGCCCACTAGATATATGCCTCTAAAACACATCCAAGCAATCTCGACAAAGTCCATTACACTGATGAGCAGTAAACACATTTGTAATAAAACTAAGGGAAATAGGGGAAGAACGTCTGGTTATTGATTCATGGTGAAAAAAGTGTCATACTTCTAAGGGTGCTAGAGTGAAAAAGTGTAGGGTCTAGGGTCTGTATCACATTTATCCAAACAGCTCGTGTCCAAACACTGAGTCCTTCATTTGAACTGGAGTCCAGAAATAAACCAAGCCCATGCTGTGTGGCTCCGCTCCAGTAAACGTGAGAGAATCTGGGAAGCAGAGCAGACCAAACAGATGTCTTTCCACAATCGCAGACCTCCTACTTTTTTACCCATTTTTTTCCAGCATTTTCTTTACCGATTCTAAATTAAATATAAATAAAATATAGGTTATTCAGAATCAGTTTGGACACTTGTCTTTTCAACCACTTCTATTCACACAGTTGGGACTAGCCAGAAGAGAGTGTATCATATAATTTGTGCCATCCCAATGAATGGGTAATTTCAATGGGTTGCATGTTTGATGAAGGGCATTTGATGCAAGGAAATACTGAACAAAAAAGCCAAAAGGTATATTGAAACTTTAACCAAGCATATTGATCTATCCATGCTTGGAACAAGTGCAACTGTACAGTGGGGATGGGTACGGTGAATCACCAAGTGCACTTTGCTACAGTTCTATTGCATGTAATTAAAATAAAATACATGTAAACTTTGAGTAACTCTTACTGCCACTGTGTTGTTTTCTTTCTGTGTCCCTACAAACCTATTACATAATCGCAATCCTGAGCCTGAAGGGTTCGATTTGGCACAAAGCAGGAAGAGAGAAAAGAAGAAAGGGTAGATCATGTGTTTGTAGTTCTGACCTCTCTTCTATGGCATGTACACACCTGGTTCAGTTTAGAAAGCCTCTTGTGTGGAGAAGATGATGGTAAACTTGCAAGTGGTCTCATCTGCACAGCCCGACCTGCAATGTGAAAGGAAACTTTCCTTAAGGTTATGTTTGTGATTGGTATATTGGCTGTTTGTGAGGACTGCAATTAAGAAAAGGCAGACACCTGGGAAATCATGATGATTTCATTATTTGACAACATCCACAATTATCTTTGATAGCATTATTATAGCAAGGCTGCATTACCTCAGAATGACAAGTTTAAAAGCCTTAGGATTAGCCCCCAGTATGTGAAAATGCACTTCAGATGTGCTGCCTTGATCATGGGAAGGGCAAAGCAGGGCCACTTCAGACCCGGACCTGCCCATCTGGTTCTGATTGGAAGATATGGTTCTGGCATGAAGCCAGGGGCAGGCCAGGATACAGAGGGTAAAATGAGAGCAGAGGGGTGGTATGGAACAGGAAATGGTGTAACCCAAAGTTTATACCCAGCCAGCAGTTTCCATCACCTGCTGCTTCTGGTTCCCCCCATAAATCCAGGTGCTCCAGAATAAAATCCTCTTTCTGCCAGAACCACAGGGTACAATAGATGGGCAACCGTCTGCTGCAACAGCAATGGACCACTGCCTCCCCGTGCGCACAAACTGGAAAATACATAAAAAATACAATTCAATTAGTTTTCATTCTTTTTGTCGTCTGGTCAAAAGCGACTGGAACAAAGGTAAATGCATCTCTTTATTAGTGTTGTAGTTTATAATAATACACACCGGGTCCAGGGGAGGGAGAATCCTTCATGCTCCGCACTGCCCCCTGGCCCTTTGAGCGGTCGCTGCAGCCGCTGAGTTGATGAACCTTTAGAAATCATTCCCGGCTGCAGCCAGTGCTCTTTACAGTGCCTTCAGCGCTCCCTAGTGATGGATTAATGCACCGTTGTTGTCATTTTATTGCCATTTTATTGCCCTGGTGCAATTTACCAGGCTTTATGTGCCTCTGCTGTCCAGTGGAGGAACGCGCAGGCGCACGGCTCGCCAGGCACTAAAAGGTCAAATTTGTCTCACTTGATCAGCGCATGCGTAAGAGACTCGACGCACACTCGTTCACTTTGTATTCTAAACCACAAACAATTCATTTACACACAAATGGACTAGATCTGTATTCCATACACAGTGAGCTGATCGTGAAGGTGGCAATCGCGATGCATCGGCCATCCCCTGTTGTGTCCCACTTTCACCACTTGGGGGCATCATCACTCATATCATCACGCATCATCAGCAGCACTTACCCACAGGTTGTGGATGAACATTACGACTTAACTTTTCTGTTTATACTTTCATCTTTTAAATTATTCAAGTGAAAATCTATTTACCTCTTCCCTAAAGCCAGAAACTTTCTTTGCTTTTACCAGCGAGTAATGTGTTTGAGTTAAATGTGTTTTCTCTGACGACAGGAGGCTACAAGACATTTCTATCACGGGAAGTGACACTTGAAATATGGGGAGATAATCAAGGTTATTTATCTTTTCAATGGCCCGTTTTTAACACTTACAAGCATCGAGAGCGCATATTTCACAAGAGTTTTTGGACGTTTATTGCGAATACTTAGAGGCGCAGACTGCAGGTTTGAGGCCGTTGTTCTAACATGTGGAGGTGTTTTGTAACATCTACTGCCAAACATTCTCCCTGTTTTGCTTTGAGGGAAAACGTAGTCCTGAGCCAACGCCTCAAGTCAAAAATGTGTTTTACTTTTATTTGTTTAATATTATGACACGATTTTTTTTTATTATAGCGGTATTAATTGGTAATTACTAATAAGAATGTTTTGTCCACAGAACGGCTGCATGTCGCCATTGTATTAAGACAAGACAGTACCAAGACACAGCCACCAGAGGGAGTCCACATGCTGTGAAAAGCAGTTCAACTACTGGTAGGCCTAACTGACACATGATTCCACTAAAAGCTCACATACAGACCAGTGATTCTAAAAATGATGTTAAATTTTACGAGTGCAAGTAAGCGTTCATCAACACTTGAACACCTACAACTAATGATGTAACTACAAAGTCTTTCTGCCATAAGAATGTCTTATCCATCACTTCTAATGGAAGGGGATAAGTTTCAGCTTTCATAAGAGAGAGGGAACAGACAAAAGCAGGACGATTTATGACAAACAGAGAAGTGGGGCTCCTTGATCTAAACAGGGCTGTGGCTAAGCCTGTGCTGCTCCGCCTGAAGCCCTGACCGTGCACAGTCACATGCACACTGCTCTGGACCAGAATGCATCAGTCCTATCTCAGAACCCGGAGCGTTTGATGTTAGCCCCACTTTCATACTTTTTTAGGTGTTTTTCCAGTGAGCGCCTTGCTTAGTCCAGTGAAAAATTGAGTACAGACCTGTTACATGTTAGCTTAGAAGATAGCCAAGGTGTAAATTATGTAGGAGTCTGTGGCCAGTTTTATTTATGAGAGGCCTGTCAGGTGTTTAGGTGTTGGAGTGAGATGTGCGGCTTAGAGCATTTACATCGCTGTAAATCAGGCCATGCAGGCTGTGTTTGTTTGGACTACTTGTGTTTATGTAGCTGCACCACTGTTTTAGGCCTTATTTTTGCCAGGAGACTATTTGCTTGGTTTGATGTTGTTAATCTAAGCGCATAGGTTCTGCCACTTTGTGTTTGTGTTACTTTGCTGTGCCTGGAAGCCATCACAGGCGTTGGGTTGTATGGTCTGTTAAGTCTGCTTCTGTATGTTTTAATAGATCCCCTTACTCACTGTAGCCATTACCATTGTGCATAATGAACACTCATAGACACACCTTGTAGAGGTTTCTTTCTCTTTTTTGACAATATGTCCCAGACATGTAGACGTGGCTCACTGTGATTGTAGCCTCTCATGGACATCAGGTATCACTCAGCAGGTAGTTAGAGCTGTCACTAAATGATGGATACTTGCTCTCGGACAGGGAACAGCCAACAGCTTGTATAAGGCTTGTATTTGTTACCATTATTCCTCCACAAGGTGCCGCCTATAGTGCTGCCTCCATCTCTTCATGTTGGGCCTATTGTGCGTCATTTGCCTCAGTCCTGTCTCACTGCAACAAAAGCTTAGGACTCAGCCAGAGGGTTTTGTTGCTCCTAAATGGGGGAATAGTTGGTCCTTAAAGCGTCTGGAAATGGGAGTTGGATGAAGTGGGTAGACAGGTTGAAAGGGGTTAAGAATATGAGACAGACTGAGGATGAAATGAAGGACCATTGTCTGATGTGCTCTGAGGCAGGTACATCTGCATTCTCTCCAAACACAGCATCGGCTTGTCTTAGGTGTCTCTATCCCAGCAGCACTCACTGGCAGATTTATGGTTGCTCTTTGTATATGTGTGCCTTTGCCTGTGCGTCTGGGGGAGTGGGCTGGATAAATTGAGGGCGAGAGACACAAGGCACAGGAGAAAGAGGGTATGTAAGTGGAAGTGAAGGGCGGCAAGCAAATAGCAACCATGTTACATTCCATCGATATCACATCTACCCCCTCCTCCTCACAGCGGCCATATTTTATCCCTTTTGCATTTTCCTTTTATCCCTTTCCTCTCCCTGTCTCATCACCATGCTCTTCACTTGGCGCTCTTGGCCCTCGCTCTGCCCTGCTGGGTCCCAGGCTCTAAAGCCCCCTCAGGGGGAAGGGTGTAAATCTGTCTCCCCAGTCCCCACCTCTGGAGATTTCCTGGAGCTCAGTAGACTCAACAAAGCCAACATGGAGGACCAAATGGTTCACACAAATGCACTGATGTCCTTATGCAGCTTCAGGATTCCACAATTACAAACCCACTTCCTGAAAAAGGCTTTGATGTGTAAGATGTAAACAGTTAGTAAGTTGGCCTTCTCTTAAAGGAATATGGATAGATAATTTGGTCCTTTCATTGGTATGCATTAGTTAAGAAATGGTAGGAAGTCATGGAGAAGAAATGGAGTGTAAAGCTGTTGATGCTGAGTGAAGTAGTCACTTCAGTATGCTCTTAAAGAGTAAAGTGTAGATGGCAAAGAAACATGGAATCACAAACCAAATGTCAAAATTATACTTATTTTATTATATAAT
>JACM01062070.1:0-10662 GCA_000787095.1 Periophthalmodon schlosseri
CCCAATATAAAACCAGTACAAACACAGATGCTCAAAGGAACAACACAAAACACATCCGGACACACTGATGTGCGACATGGGAGAGAAGAAAGTAGAGAGGAGGAGAGGAGGAGAGAGAGATGGACAGGAGGAGGAGAGGAGAGGAGAGGAGGAGGAGAGGAGGGAGAGAGGGAAGGAGAGAGGAAGGAGAAGAGGAGAGGAGGAGGGAGAAGGGAGGGAAGGAGAGGAGGAGGAAAGAGGAGGGAGAGAAGGAGGGAGGATGAGAGAGGACAAGGGAGGGAGGGAGAGGAGGAGAGGAGGAAGGAGGAAGAGAGGACAGAGGAGAGAAGGAAGGAAGGAGAGGAGGAGGAGGACATTTCCTCATAAACCTTCTGTAACGTGGCTCTTTTCTCTCCTCCTCCTCTCCTTCCCCTCTGTCCCCCCTCTTCTCCCCTCTCTCTCCTCTGCCTCTCCCTCCTCCTCTTTCTCCCCTCTCTCGTCTCTCTCTTCTCTCTCTCTCCTCTGTTTCTCCGTCCTCTTCTCCCCTCTCTTCTTTCTCTCCTGTCTCTCCCTCCTCCTCTCCTTTGTCCCCCTCTTCTCCCCTCTCTCTCTTCTCTTTCTCTCTTCTCTGTCTTTCCCTCCTCTTCTCTCTCTCCTCTGCTTCTCCCTCCTCCTCTTTCTCCCCTCTCTCGTCTCTCTCTTCTCTCTCTCTCTTCTGTCTCTCCCTCCTCCTCTCCTCTGTCCCCCCTCTTCTCTCCTCTCTCTCTCCTAAGTCTCTCCCTCCTCCTCCTCTCCTCTTTCCCCCCTCTTCTCCCCTCACTCTCTTCTCTCTCTCTCTCTAATCGTCGTCGTGGGCACATTTTTACGCCGTGTGATTGACAGGTGAGCGGTCGCCATGGTTACCACGACAGCCCAAATTTGAGTTTTCTTTTTTCTTTTTGTTCGTTTCCCGCTTCAGCCCCAGAACGAGTGACAAAGAGGAGAGGAAGAGGAGAGAAGAGAGGGGGGAGGAGGAGGAGAGGACAGGAGAGGGGGAAGAGATGCGACAAAGAGGACAGGAGGAGAAGGAGAGAGGGGAGAGAGGAGAGAGAGGGGGAAGAGATGCGAAAGAGGAGAAGAGGAGAAGGAAAGAGAGCAAGGAGAGAGAGGGGGGAGAGATGTGACAAAGAGGAGAGCAGCTGCCACAGGAGAGAGAGGGGAGGGAGAGAGGAGGGGAGGGAGGAGAAAGAAGAAGAGAGGAGGGGAGAGGAAAGGAGGGAGGAGAAGAGAGAGGAGAGAGTAAAAACTGAGAGCGGAGAGACAGAGATGAGAAAGGAGAAAGGAATGAGAGGAGGTGAGAAGAACAAGGAAGAGAAAAGCAAGTGAAAAGGAGAGAGGGAGGGAGAAGGGAGGATAGAGCAAGAGGGAGAGGAGAGAAGAAGAGCTGGAAAGGGGAGAAAAAGAAAGGGGGAGCAATGAAGATAAAGAGTGAGAGAGAATGGAGAGACACTGGGGAAAAGGGGGAGAGGAAAGGAGAGAGAGAGAAAAAAGGTCTAAAAATATGAACGACAAATGTGGAACTGCCACTGAGAAGAAGAAGAGGCAGGACAAAAGAAGAGAGGGAATTTTATCAGGAAAATACAGAGACAGAGAGAGAGAGGGGGGGAGGGGAGGGAGAGACAGAGGGGGGAGGGGAGAGAGGAAACAGGGAGGAGAGAGGAGAAAGAGAGGAAGAAAAGAGATAACACAGAGAGGAGAAGGAAGGGAGGGGGAAGAGTGTGAAGGGAGAGAGAGGGGCAGGGAAGAGAGAGAGGGTATCAAAAGAGGAGTGGGGGAGAAGAAAAGAGAGAGAGTGAGAGAGAGTGAGAGAGGGGGGAGAGAGAGGAGTGAGAGAAAGTGAGAGAGAGAGGGAGAGAGGAGGAGGGTGATTCCCCCCTTTTTAAAAGAAAAAATATATATTACTGAAATATTCAGACATGGTCTTGTGATGCGCAGGGCTGTAGTCGTGTCATGTCTGTGTTGTACTGTGTTGTGTAGTTTTTGTGTTGTGTTGTTTCTGTGTTGTACTTTGTGTTGTGTTGTTTTTGTGTTGTACTGTTGTTTCTGTGTTGTACTGTGTTGTGTTGTTTCTGTGTTGTGTAGTTTTTGTGTTGTGTAGTTTTTGTGTTGTACTGTTGTTTCTGTGTCGTACCGAGCCAGTCGTTGAACTTCTTGACCTCCGAGGGGAGTCCCAGTTCGCTGAAGTCGCCGGCGTGGATCAGAACGTCCCCGTACGGCATCTGCATGGAGTCGGTCCTGGAGTGCGTGTCGGAGGTGAGCACAAAGCGGGTGTAGCCGGGCGGTTTGGGCGTGTCCTGGGGCATCGGCTCCACCCTGAAACACACAGGTTAGAGTGAGGGAGGGGCAATCAAAACTAGAACACACACGTGTACTGCCCCCTACAGTTTAGACACAGAACACATCAAATATATGAAGCAGATATATGGAATTATGGAGTAACGACCAAAAGGACAAGATCGCAGATATAAGCCGTCTAAATGAGTTTCCTCCTCAGAGGAGAGCCGCTGCTCGGAGTAACACGCTCGAGGGACTATGTTTCTTCTGTGTTGTACTTTGTGTTGTGTCAATTTTGTGTTGTGTAGTTTTCGTGTTGTACTGTTATTTCTGTGTTGTACTGTGCTGTGCTGTGTTGTTTCTGTGTTGTGTAGTTTTTGTGTTGTGTAGTTTTTGTGTTGTTTTCATGTTGTGTTGTTTTTGTGTTGTACTGTTGTTTCTGTGTTGTACTGTGTTGTGTTGTTTCTGTGTTGTGTAGTTTTTGTGTTGTGTAGTTTTCGTGTTGTACTGTAGCTTCTGTGTTGTACTGTGTTGTTTCTGTGTTGTACTTTGTGTTGTGTCAATTTTGTGTTGTGTAGTTTTCGTGTTGTACTGTTATTTCTGTGTTGTACTGTGCTGTGCTGTGTTGTTTCTGTGTTGTGTAGTTTTTGTGTTGTGTTGTTTCTGCGTTGTACTTTGTGTTGTGTACTGTAGTTTCTGTGTTGTTTCTGTGTTGTACTTTGTGTTGTGTAGTTTTTGTGTTGTGTAGTTTTCGTGTTGTACTGTAGCTTCTGTGTTGTACTGTGTTGTTTCTGTGTTGTACTTTGTGTTGTGTAGTTTTTGTGTTGTGTAGTTTTCGTGTTGTACTGTAGCTTCTGTGTTGTACTGTGTTGTTTCTGTGTTGTACTTTGTGTTGTGTCAATTTTGTGTTGTGTAGTTTTCGTGTTGTACTGTTATTTCTGTGTTGTACTGTGCTGTGCTGTGTTGTTTCTGTGTTGTGTAGTTTTTGTGTTGTGTAGTTTTTGTGTTGTTTTCATGTTGTGTTGTTTTTGTGTTGTACTGTTGTTTCTGTGTCGTACCGAGCCAGTCGTTGAACTTCTTGACCTCCGAGGGGAGTCCCAGTTCGCTGAAGTCGCCGGCGTGGATCAGAACGTCCCCGTACGGCATCTGCATGGAGTCGGTCCTGGAGTGCGTGTCGGAGGTGAGCACAAAGCGGGTGTAGCCGGGCGGTTTGGGCGTGTCCTGGGGCATCGGCTCCACCCTGAAACACACAGGTTAGAGTGAGGGAGGGGCAATCAAAACTAGAACACACACGTGTACTGCCCCCTACAGTTTAGACACAGAACACATCAAATATATGAAGCAGATATATGGAATTATGGAGTAACGACCAAAAGGACAAGATCGCAGATATAAGCCGTCTAAATGAGTTTCCTCCTCAGAGGAGAGCCGCTGCTCGGAGTAACACGCTCGAGGGACTATGTTTCTCGCCTGGCCTGAGAATGCCTTGGGGTCCCACCGGAGGAGCTGGAGGAAGTGTCTGGGGTAGTGGAAGTCTACGCAGAAAATAGACTGATAGACTGAAAAAAAGTAAAGTGAAATAAGTAAATATTTTTCGAGTTCAAACCAGTTCAAGCCAGTTCAAGCCAGTTCAAGCCAGTTCAAGCCAGTTCAAACCAGTTCAAGCCAGTTCAAGCCAGTTCAAGCCAGTTCAAACTAGTTCAAGCCAGTTCAAGCCAGTTCAAACCAGTTCAAACCAGTTCCCAGAGCTCATGTGTTGTCTTTTCTCTGCTGCTGCCGACGCTTGTGGGAAGTAACATCATCATGAATTTTATAATTAAAAATGAACGACAGAAGCTTAAAGTTGTGATGTGTTTTTGTCGTGTTCTTTTTCTACTTTGAAGATAAACGTTTAATGGAACGACAGCTCCATCGACGCTGCAGATTCAGACGTGTTCTAATGTGAACCAGAATAAAAAATAAATATAATTAAATACAATGAATAAAATAAAATCCTTAAATTGTCATCATAAAAAGCAAAAATCCCTCTTCTGTGTGCAAATGTTTTATTACATTTCTTTAAAATATAGAATAAATCTTATGGAAACATTTACAGAGAGAAAAAGAGAAGAGAGAGAGAGAGCTTCATAAATGTTAAATAAACTCATGTTCCTTTACAGCCCCTTCCCACCCCCCTCTTTCTCCCTCTCTCCCTCCTCTCTTTCTCCCTCTCCCTCTCTCCCTCCTCTGTTTCTCTCTCTCCCTCCCTCTCCATCCCTTTTTCTCTTTCTCCTGGGAAAACAAGCTTCTTCCTGGAGCTCTCTGGAGGAGGAGGGGGCGCTGGTGAATAAGCATGCCCCACTTCAGTGCACCGTCCCTGGGTAGAGAGGCTCGGCGTGTCCCCTGCCTCCTCCAGCGCAGGTACAGACGGAGCCAAACACGAGAGAGGAGCAGATATGTTTTATATCATAATTTAATACAGCTCCAATAACGTTGTGTTATAGAATATATAAAGGGAAGAATGACCTATTTAACAAACCAGAAATAAACAGAGACAAACACAGAGATAAACACAGAGATAAAAACAGAAATAAACAGAAACAAACACAGAGACAAACACAGAAACAAAGAGATAAACACAGAAATAAACAAACAAACACAGAGACAAACACAGAAACAGAGATAAACACAGAAATAAACAGAAACAAACACAGAGACAAACAGAAACAGAGAAATAAACACAGACACAAATAGGTTAAACCCACAGAGACAGAGACTTATGCACAATGTAAATCATTGTTTTTTCTGTAGTTTAAAGGGCCCATATTACTCTATTCTATTTAAAGGCCCATATTAAAGGGCCCATATTAAAGGGCCCATTTGATTCTCTGATCTCTGTTCTAATGTTGTTTCCTCGTCTCAAACAGACCTGGAGTTGTGTTTTGTTTCATTCACACATGTTTAACACACAAACCCTGCAAATTTAGGCTGAGCTCATCTCTCAAGCTGAAAACACTCTGTTCCACCTTGTGATGTCACGTGTTAATACAGGAAGTGCTCCACTGTGCTCCACACCTGCTCACACACGTGCACCTTAGGGATGAGCAGATTTTAGATTTTTTATATTTTGAACTGATACAAAGCGCCAAAGTGCAGCTGGTAACTGATATGAAGCTTTTAAAATCCAAATGTGCACATGGGGCGGTTGTGTGTGTGTGTGTGAGGGGTTGGTTGTTACTCACATGTGCACGTGGGGCCGTTGTGTGTGTGTGTGTGTGTGGGGTCGGTTGTTACTCACATGTGCACATGGGGCGGTTGTGTGTGTGTGTTTGTGGGGTCGGTTGTTACTCACATGTGCACGTGGGGCGGTTGTGTGTGTGGGGTCGGTTGTTACTCACATGTGTACGTGGGGCGGTTGGAAGCGGGCCTGGTTGATGTTGTAGAAGGTAAATGCTTGGGTGGGGTTGGTGCTGTACTCGTCCACCTCGACCGCTGACCCCCTCCTCTCTCTCTGTGGAGCCGGTTGTGTCTGCTGCCTCCGCGCCGCCATGATCTCAGACAGAGTGAACGCCATGGCACACCAGGGGGCGCTGCAGTCCGGGTTTAGTTCTGGTTTAGTCCTGGTTTAGTCCTGGTTATGTCCCCTTCTAGTCCTCCCTAAGTCTTGGGTTAGTTCTTGTTTGGTCCAGATATAGTTCTGATCTAAAGTCCAGACCTTAAGTCCTTAGTCCTGGTTTACTCCTGGTCTAGCAGAGGACTTCTGTAAGCTACGGTCCATTCCTCATTTAAAGTCCTGGTTTAGTCCTGGTTTAGTCCCGGTTTAGTCCCAGTTTAGTCCTGTTTTTTGTCAGACTGGTTCCTCCTCTGTCAGAACCTACAAACACAGAAGAAAAACATGGAGATGTTCAGATGTGTTTTATATAGAGGGACCTCATTCTGGGCGCCTCTCTCATGACCAAACATGACTGTCCAATCAGATTCCTTTATTTCAGTGACTCATGTGAAACAAAGGCTCTCATTGGTCGCTCATCATTTACAAACAAAAGCACATTCCTCTCTCCTCAGATAAACAGTTTAGAGCTTCTCCTCCATGTTTTTCAGTCCTGTCATATTTTTGTCTTTTCTTTTTTCCTCGTAAGCAGACATGTTTTTATAGATACAGACGGACCATGCCTGTTCCTGATTGGCTACTCCACCTGTCAGTCACGCCCATCTGAACTCTGGGAGATTCAGCGGTGACCAAACTCACATCGTTATAAAGTGTTGGAGAAGTGTGAGCCTGGATCCAGAGCAAATATAAAGTCACATGTGCAGACAGGAGCAGACAGGAGCAGACAGGAGCAGACAGGAGCAGACAGGAGCAGACAGGAGCAGACAGGAGCAGACAGGAGCAGACAGGAGCAGACAGGAGCAGACAGGAGCAGACAGGAGCAGACAGGAGCAGACAGGAGCAGGCAGGAGCACACAGGTGCAGACAGGAGCAGACAGGTGCAGACAGGAGCACATAGGTGCAGACAGGAGCAGACAGGTGCAGATAGGTGCAGACAGCAGACAGTGTCACATTAGTTTGTCCTTTTTAACCTGCTCAGGTGTGAACGATCAGACAGAAATCAAATCACTCCATTATGACATTTCAGTAATCGACAATAATCATTATTTCGTAAGAATAATTGAAATATATTAATATATTCATGAAGCAAACTCTATCTTTGAGCAGTCGGTGTTCTGTGGAGGAGGTGTTTTGTGGAGGAGGTGTTCTGTGGAGGAGGAGTTCTGTGGAGGTGTTCTGCAGAGGAGGTGTTCTGCGGAGGAGGTGTTCTGTGGAGGAGGTGTTCTGTGGAGGTGTTCTGCGGAGGTGTTCTGTGGAGGTGTTCTGCGGAGGAGGAGTTCTGTGGAGGAGTTCTGTGGAGGAGTTCTGTGGAGGAGGGAGCGGGGGAGACTCGGGGAATCACGCTCTGGAGATAATTTGGTGATTTTTGGTGAAGTTTCTCCTGGTGCCATGTCACTGTGACAGATACAACAGCGACTGTGCCCCATTATACAGAAGAGTGTGCACGTGAAGGGAGCGCATGTGTGTGTGAGGAGTGTGCACGTGTGTGAGGAGTGTGCACGAGCGAGGAGGGAGTATGTCACTGTGCCTGTGTGACAGATAGAACAGACAGCTAGAACAGACAGATAGAACAGCGACTGTGCCCCATTATACAGAATAAGAGCGCGCACGTGAAGGGAGGAATGTGCACGTGTGAGGGGAGAGCGTGCACGTGAAAGACAAAGTGCACGTGAGAGGATTTAAGTTGAGGATAGTATTAAAAATGTGAAAAACAGCGAGTTCATTTCCTCGCTATCCTTCCGCATTCTGGGCGTACTGATTATTCACTGCGGTAAAAGTAACAACTAGCATGCTAACAGTGCACTTCCTGATCATTAGACAATAAAAGTGTTTCTGTGTAAAAAGCGTGGCCCCTCTCTCTGTACCTGCTGCTGTCAGGCTCATCATTCTGATCTTAAAATGTTAAAATGTTTTAACCCGCTCTGCATGATCCTGGGGCTTTTATTCGCTATTTTGAACATTAAAAACAGACCAATCAGGCGTCTTCTTTCCCCGATGTTTGAAACAGGTTTTGAATGAACTCAGCTTCAGCTTCAGCTTCAGTCTGTGACAGACAGAAGTGCTGAAGCCTCGCCTCCTGTCGTCCTCTCTGCTCCACTGTTTCAATCCATAAACTCAGAGAAGCAGCAGGATCAGATCTGACTCACTGTTTAACACATATTTCATCTGGTCTTATTTTCTCCACTAAAACGCAACATGTAAACAAACACACATGTAAACAAACATGTGTAAACAAACACACACGTGTAAACACAAATGTAAAGAAACACACACACGTGTAAACAAACACACACGTGTAAACAAACACATACGTCAACAAACACACATGTAAACAAACATGTGTAAACAAACACACAAATGTAAACAAACATGTGTAAACAAACACACACGTGTAAACAAAAACATACATGTAAACAAACACATACATGTAAACAAACACACACATGTAAACAAACACACACATAAACAAACACACACATGTAAACAAACACACACATAAACAAACACACACATGTAAACAAACAGTGCCTTGTGATGACATCATCGGGCCATGGCTCAGGTCGCTTTTGCAGCTGTGAGTTCGGGCCGTAGAACCGTACGACTCGGTTCTAAAGTCCTGTGTGAGTGTGGAACACTGCTGTTCTCCCAGTGTGTGTTCTGCTGTTCTGCTGTTCTCCCAGTGTTCATCTTTGAGGAGGGAGGACGACGATCTACAGGAGGGAGGACGGTCATCGAAAGGAGGGAGGACGGCGATCGAGAGGAGGGAGAATGGATCGAGGACGGTGATCTAGAGGAGGGAGGACGGATCGAGAGCAGGGAAGACGACGATGGAGAGGAGGGATGACGATGGAGAGGAGGGACGACGATCGAGAGGAGGGACGACGATGGAGAGGAGGGACGACGATGGAGAGGAGGGACGAGGGCCATCGAGGGGAGGGAGAATGGATCGAGGACGGTGATCTAGAGGACGGAGGACGGATTGAGAGGAGGGAGGACGACGATCGAGAGGAGGGACGACGATCGAGAGGAGGGACGACAACAACTGACAGGAGGGAGGACAACGACTGACAGGAGGGAGGACGGCCATCGAGAGGAGGGAGAATGGATCGAGGACGGTGATCTAGAGGACAGAGGACGGATTGAGAGGAGGGAGGACGACGATCGAGAGGAGGGAGGACGGATCGAGAGCAGGGAGGACGACGATCGAGAGGACAGACGATAATGATCGAGAAGAGGGAGGACGACGATCGACAGGAGGGAGGACGGCCATCGAGAGGAGGAAGGTCGGATCGAGGACGGCGATCGAGAGGAGGGAAAACGGATCGAGGACGGTGATCGAGAGAAGGGAGCACGGCGATCAACAGGAGGGAGGACGACGATCGAGAGGAGGGAGGACGATTATCGACAGGAGGGAGGACGACGATTGAGAGGAGGGACAACGACGATCAAGAGGAGGGACAACAACAATCAAGAGGAGGGAGGACGACGATCTACAGGAGGGAGGATGGCCATCGAAAGGAGAGAGGATGGCGATCGAGAGGAGGGAGAATGGATCGAGGACGGTGATCGAGAGGGAGGACAGATCGAGGATGGTGATCGAGAGGAGGGAGGACGGATTGAGAGGAGGGACGTTGGCCATCGACAGGAGGGAGGACGGCCATCGGGAGGAGGGAGGAGGAGGGCCATCGAGAGGAGGGAGGACGGCGATCGAGAGGGAGGAGGATGGCGATCGGGAAGAGGGAGGACGGCCATCGGGAGGAGGGAGGAGGACGGCGAGCTGCACCTGCTCTGTCTGAATAAATACATCTGCCCAATCTCTCCTCACACACTCCCAAATGAACGCTCCATCTTCCAAATCCCACCAAAGCTCAAATAGAACTCAAAAATAATTAATTTCCTCGTTGTCTCCGGTTTTTCCTGCTCTTGGCCAAAGACGCACTACTCCGACGCTAATTTAGGATCCACTGCTGCGGAAAAATCTGTCCCCGAAATCCCAAATAAAACCTGGAAAAGCAAATTTAATACGAGCTTTGGATCAGGACGAACAGAACGAGTACTTTTTATATTGACAAAAGGATCCTCGGCCATATGGGAATCAGCGTGGAAATGCAATTAGACTTAAAGCCCCACTGCGGAACTTTTCAGCCAAAGAGGGACAGGGATAGAAGCATATATTTTCACTATGTGTGTTTTATTATGCAGAAAGTTACGCACTGGAGCTTTAACTCAGTATTACATTACACTATTAAAAATCAAACCAAAGCGTGTTCATCCTAACGCAGACCCTCACTCAAAATCAAACTGAATAAATAAAGGGACAACGGTGGTGCAGTGGTACAGCAGTCGCCCTCAAACCAGGAAGTTGTCGGTTCAATCCTAATTTTAACTCTGCTGTTGTGCACTTGAGCAAAACCCTCCACCCACCTTGCCTGCGTGTGAATGCAGTGAGGGAAATTAATTTTTTTTAATGCATTTTTTCATTCAGTCATGAGGTGGAACGTGTGACTCAGAACACTGCAAACGCCGTCTGCGCTGGAGCCGTCAAAAGAATCGAAAATACTAATCGATACTTGTACACATACTCGTACACATACTTGTACATATACTCGATCCTCATTGTTCACAAGTATCAATAATAAAACAGTCGCATTGACAGAAATGAACCTTTCCTGAACATGTTTAGAAAGATGTTGAGCTGTATCTTTGACAAGTGTAAGACACAGAGACGAGACATGGAGACGAGTATAAGACAGAGAGACGAGACACAGAGACGAGACACA
>KN469122.1:7200-32351 GCA_000787095.1 Periophthalmodon schlosseri
TGAAGATGCAAAAAGCAGATCACATTTTACCACTTATTCCATATGGACGAAATAGATTCATAAGAAGAGAAGAATTACAAATAAATCTGAGCACCTTAGAGAACCCAACTAAAATACCTTCACACATGCGCCACATTCAATATTAGTCTGTGTGGAAGAGCAAGATCGCCCTCTAGTGGAACAAAGTATTAAAAACTGTTCTGCGTCTGCAGACGCTTCATGAGCTGATTCAACAAGTAACGAGAGAAAAATAATTATTCGCTTTAATACAAATATTTCATGCCACCGTTTTGTATGAATGTTTTATCTAATTTGAAAATGTTTGTATATTAGCTCCTCTTTGTACTTCAAGTCTAAATATACATGTTTTTTAGTTAAAAAGGTGCACTGTGTAACTTTTCTCGTGGTCCACCGTTTGCTTGTCTCCTTGGAGATGGATCTTGCCATAATGTGGAATATTCTAGACAAAGCATCACATTTTTCTGTGTCTATAGAGACAAGCATGGGACCCTACCAGGTCAAGTTACAGGTCAGAACTGTGGCAGGTGACCCCCAACACCTGATGAATGCATGATTCGCATGAAGTATCTTGGATTAAGAAAAAACATGTTATCGAAACAACACTAGCTAAATAAGTTTAATACCACAGCGAGGGACAATCGAAGCAACACAATAATGTGGAGACAAGCAAGTCCCAGATCCTCTAACAGAAATGTTACATAGTGCAGCTTTAAGGTACCTGCGCAAATTCCATCAGGTCCGTTCGTCCTTTGAAACGGTTGAAAAACTCTGGAATCCTCCAAGGAGCAATGATCTGAACACAGGAATATATCACACAGTTGGTCTTTGTCACACGAGTGGCTTCTGGGTTTTGCATTTGTTCTTGAAGAGAAACGCACTCACCTTGACTTCGGGGTAGAGAGCGTAGCAAGTCAGTTCAAACCGAATTTGGTCGTTTCCCTAAAATATAAAAATCCTTGTTTCTGTTACACAGTCACTGGATGGTTCACCATTTCCATCTAGTGGCCAATGACCAGTAGAACTTAAACAGGCCGATGTGTTACAAACCACTGCTCAGCCTGTGAAGTGCTATAGAAAAGGCAGGTAAAGCATCTAAGCCTTTTATTCTGTTCAGCTGCTCATGTTATACACCTGTAACCCAGTGTATAATTGTATTTTTTTTACCTTTCCTGTGGCACCATGAGAGACATACTCCGCACCCTCTTTACGGGCAATCTCCACTTGGCGCCGGGCAATGCAGGGTCGTGCTACTGAAGTGCCCAACAGATAACGATCCTCGTAAACAGCATTTGCTTGAACGGCAGGCCAGATAAAGTCTTGCACAAATTCTTCGCGAAGATCCTCAATGTAAACCTACAGCAGATACAGTGAAATGAGTCATGTAACTTACATCCATAACAGAAAACAGAGTATGGCAGTAGTGGAATCAGGACATTTTAATACTACATCATCTAAAAGTTAAAAAAAAAAATATGGGATTGACCTTTTTTGCACCAAGTTTCTGCGCTTTTTCCCGCGCAGCCTCGAAGTCTTCATCTTGGCCAATATTAGCCTGGAATAACAAACAAGTGCAGACATAAACTCCTTCCCTGTTGCAAAGCATGAAACGGGTTTATACATTAATGAGAGACAGTGGGTCGTCTGAACTTGAACAGTGTTTAAAAGTGTAAACACTGACTAACAGTGACTAAATATAGTACAAATGACATTCAGACAGACTTCTATCTAGCTGCTTGCTGTTCTTTGCCCTGCAGTTCTTTAGTGCAGAGGGGCAAAAATAAAATCCAGATAGATTTGCAGGACATTGTGACACTTAACTTAAGTTGTGTGACTGGCTCTGGTCTGGTTGTGGGAAGCTACAAACAGCTGCACAGCCAGTTGGACATCACAACTGCTCCTGAGAAACAGGTGGATGTGTGTTTGGTTTTTTTTTTACCATATACGTGATGACGTCATAGCCCTGTTCTTTCAGCCACACCAGGATACACGAGGTGTCCAGGCCCCCGCTGTAGGCCAGAACCACGGAACCTTTGGACATTTTGAGCCGTCTTCTCTGTAAATGAACAACACAATGAACATGTTTGAAAATGATCTACAGTTTGTCAGTAAAATATGTCTTTTTATAATTGCTCCATTCTGACTTTGGATATGTCATAGTGATATAACACCCACCCTAACTGTTTATTAACTACATAAAAAAAACAAACAAACGGATATACAGCCTCTGGTCTGATGCCATCCCCCAGCTCGTTTCATCAGTCTCATCATTCCTCCCAATAACACTGTGACGTAGACAGACTGGCTCAAACGTGTTGCAGGATGATGAAAGGCTCGGTCCCGGAGTAAAACAGTATGTGGCCATGCGTCTGCCGCGCTTTACAATGCCGTTTCTCTCCAGAGGAATGCGCTTAGAGCCGCCTGTTTCCATTGACGCCACGTTATCCAAACTCTGAACGGTTCATTGAGCCCATTCATTCCGCAAACCCCCGCGCGGCCTCGTACAATCTATAGAATTTTACACTGTAACTTTGCTTAACATTGGGTAAAATAATAGGTTAAAAAAAAGCGCTGAGGTCTGTTCGCGACGCAAGATATTTTTCCACACGCTCCTTTAAATCAGACTAACTAGACTACGGACTACAGAGACTACGGACTACAGAGACTACGGACTACAGAGACCACCAACCATTTAATAGGACAACAAAACGAGAAAGAGATAATATAATAAGAGTTAATTTCTTACGTTTAAGGATCCTGTTCCTGCGGTAAGTCCTCGGTCTGTGAGAGACGCCTGAGGGAAGCGCGGCCACGTGCGGCAGAATGACGGACTGTGGCCCGGTCCGGATCCGACTCTGTGTAGAACCGGTTTAGTTACACCACATTAAGACCCGGAGGCTGGAGCGTTAGTCGCCGCCTGTGAAGCCGCACGCGCGAGACCACGTGTTCACGCGATAACGCTTCTTTAAATGTGGTTATTTGAAATGCGCTTTATTAACTATTTATCAACTCTAGCCTGATATTATGTCATTCTCAAAGACGATCTACCCTCTGCACTGTTTTCTCAGTAACTCAACACATCAGCAGCTCTTAACCGAGACAACATTTTAAATTTTCTTTATTTCATTGCCATGAACGTTGAGAAAGAAAAAAAAAAAAGAAAACTCTGTTGGTCAAAAATACAATATAAACTTCTGAAATGAATACATGAATCTTTTTTGTGTTAAACAGCAAAAAGCACTGGGCAAAGACAAAGTGGCTGGCGACTCTGCCTAGTCCTCTTTGCGATTCCAGACGAAGAAAAATGCTGTTACAGGTTGAGCCAAACCCCTTGTTAAACCAAATTGCACACAGGTTTTTGCACTTGCCATAATTTAAGATAACCATTGAGTAGAAAATGTCCATTACAAGTCCTGGAACTAACATGTACTTATGCAACATCTAATTATTAAGCATGACATCACTTCACCACCCATTGAATTACAATAAACTCCTCTGATACATCTCCCCCACACCAACGACAGAAACGACCGGAGGAGGGACAAACTAACTCCCGTTGAGTCCGGATGTCGATATGGTCACGTCTTCGCTCTCCCAGACGATGAGGGTGCGTGAGGGGGCAGTAGGCAGCGCGTTTCCTTTCGGTTTCATTCGCGGTCACCACAAAAAGGCTCCTCACCAACAAATAAACAACACAAATACATCTCTGTGGCACAAAGAGCATAAATTTCTTATTTTAATACGTATAGCATCCTTTCTTTGACTAGCTACGATTCAATCAATGGGCTCTCATCGTTAAAATCACACAGAACAAAGCTGTCGGAATATGTCGCGTCAACTTAAACAACTTTGGGCGTAAAACAGAATATGAAATCTAGTGTTGAGGTGGTGTACGGACATAGAAAAAAGGTGTACCCTGATGGGGGGACTGGGGGTCCTTTGTCCTTGGCAGTGGGGGGGATACCTAGTGGTGCTGTGAAGTCCACCCCACCTTGAAATTTACCACTCTTTCTTTTTCTCATCCATGGACACTCCGCCAGGTCCGAGTGCCACCACTAGCAGCAGACCGCCAATAACTGAGGTGGTCTGAAAGAAGTCATACTTGAGGAAGTCGTGCATGGGCTTGTAGGCGGGGATGGTCCAGAAAGCGTTGAAGTAGACGTTAATCGCCAGGAGCCAAACGACGAGCGTCAAGGCCGCAAGTTTGGTTTTGAAGCCGATGGCGACGAGGATGATCAAGGCGGTTCCGACCATGTTCTGCAGGATCTGAAAAGAAATGTGAAAAGTGTGAAGATCTGAAGCCGCTAAACCGCTGCTCACCATTAACGCCAGTCTGACGGGGAGGGGGTTCGCTCTCTGTTCGCTCCTGGAGAATTGTAACTATAGTTTGGATAAGTTATCAGCAATTTGGGGTTTGGCGCAAATTCACCACATCATCTCATCATTTCCACTGTAATGACATTTCAGTGCTTTTGGTGCTGTTTTTTTTTTCAGTTCAGTATTTTTTATTGTGAGTCAGCTGTGCTATACACGGTGTCCATAAAGTGGAATTAGAAACGAAAGTGATAAGATACATTAATAATTAGATTTGTTCTATTGTACTCAGTGGTTATGAAAGTTTTTTATCACGTTGCATTTTTGTATTTCAGGCGTCCTGTTGATTAAAGAGGCGTGTTTTGAATGAACCTCTAAGAAATGTCTCCTCCTCAAGAGAAGGAACAGTGTGTATCGTGGTTTATTTTTATTTTCTATGGGGCTGTGTTAAAGATGCCGTGTATCAAACAAAGTTACGGGACATTATTGAACTAAAGCAAAAGATACAGATGCGACTGAACCATTGATGAGGCTCTGCTACGGCGAAAACATGGCAGGAAATCCCAGTCTCGTCTGATGTGCTTCGTGTGACTCATGTTGCCCATATAGAGGTGTAATAAATGAGGTCAAACACTTTGAAAACCACCGAGTACAACAGAACAAGTCTGATTAAAATGTCTTAACAATTGCCTTTGTAAGACACGTTTTAATTATAAAAAACAGACTGTACGGACACACTGTACTTTGGTTTAAACCTGGGTTGGACCTGATTGGACCCAGCCCTAGTTTTGATCTAATTACTTGGCTCAGTCAGGACACTTGAAATTGCTTTGACACATTGCTTTGACACGTTGCTTTGTCTTTGTCTTGTGTCTGATTAATTTCATGATTCACCTCTATTGCATTTAATAGGAAAGTGTTCCGTTATGGCCTCGTGTTGCGTTTTTTGAAGAAAAAAAAAAACAAAAACGTACCATTATTTTAGGTGGTATTGTAAAAATATATATTGCATTGTTTTTGGGGTCAAACGCATTATTATTATTATTTGATCTTAATAAAAGACGGACCATTTGGGATACACCATTTTGGGTAGAAATCAAGTAATAAAAAGCCATTAGACCCGACAGTACTGACGTATTGACTTTAAGCACAGGGGAACCAGGTAACTGCAGCCATCTGTTACATCGTGAGCTGGTACTTTACTGGGACTGGTTAAATCAACATGTCATTTAGAGTAGGAGGAATAATAGTCTGTATAAAATATCTTCGAGAGTTACTTTTTCGTTGGCTAAAAAGTAAAAACACAACAATTACATTCTGCAGATCAAATAAGAAGCAGTCAATGTTGTGATTTAAACATAAAGTCTTATCTTAATTAGATTTGTTCTGTTGTACTCAGTGGTTATAAAAGTTTTTAATCACATGATATTTTTGTATGTCAGGCATCCTGTTGATTACAGAGGCACCTTTTGAATGAACCACTAAGAAATGGCTCCTCCTCAAGTGAAGGCACAATGTGTTTCATGGTTTATTGAGACAAAATGGGATACGCAGACTCAACGAAACTACAGAAAAGTTTTTTGGAAGAGACCCACCATCACGTCCGTCTATTCATGCACGGCACAAGAAATGTCTGGAGACGGGGACAGTGTTGGAGAGAAAGAAGTCGGCGACCGCTGAGGAAAACAACAGGGTTTCTTTCTGTGGGGCTGTGTTAAAGATGTCGTGTATTGAACAAAGATACGGGACATTACTGAACTAAAGCAAAAGATACAGATGTGATTGAACCATTGATGAGGCTCTGCTACGGCGAAACACGGCAAGAAAACCAGCCCCGTCTTGATGTGCTTCATGCGACTAATGGAGCCCATATAGAGGTGTAATAAATGAGGTCAAACACTTTGGAAACCACCGAGTACAACAGAACAAGTCTGATTAAGATTTCTTAACAATTGCCTTTGTAATAAATATTTTTAATTATAAACAGACTGTACGGACACACTGTACTTTGGCTTAAACCTGGGTTGGACCTGATTGGACCCAGCCCTAGTTTTGATCTAATTACTTGGCTCAGTCAGGACACATAAAATTAATCAGACACAAGACAAACACAAAGCAATGTGTCAAAGCAATTTCATGATTCACCTCTATTGCATTTGATAGATTATTTAAGGAAAGTGTTCCGTTATGGCCTCGTGTTGCGTTTGTTGAAGAAAAAAAAAAAGTACCATTATTTTTACTTTGTATGGTGCAACAATGGGAACTGTGCAATGAATGTAATGTGCAATTATGGGAACTGTGCAGTGATTGGAATGTGCAATATCTTGGATGGTGCAATACTGGGAACTGCGCAATGAGTGGACTGTGCAATGAGTGTAGTGTGCAATTTTATTATTATTGTTATTTTTTTAATTATTAATGTTTTGACCTTTTTATGACCCCAGCCCTTGGGACAACAGATGGAAATTAGCCTTTGGCTATAATCCGGCGTGTTTACGCTCATGTTAAATTATGTCTGTTCATTAACGTGCAATGTCCCAACCAAATAAATAAATAAATACATTTTAGGTGGTATTGTAAAAATATAATATTGCATTTTTTTGGGGTCAAATGTATTATTATTATTATTATTATTATTTGATCTTAGTAAAACATGGACCATTTGGGACACACCATTTTGGGTAGAAATCAAGTAATAAAAAGCCCTTGGACCTAACCACTGATGAGGCTCTGCTACAGCGAACGTCTTGATGAGCTTCATGCGACTAATGGAGCCCATATAGAGGTGGATTAAATAAGGTCAAACCATTGAGTACAATAGAACAAGTCTCATTAAGATGTTTTATCAATTGCCTTTGTGATCATTTTTAAAATATACAGGGTGTCCATAAAGTGCATAACAATAACAATATCACCCAGTGTCGTGCCAAATATCCTTCGGGTGGTATCTTTAATACCACCCCGCTGGAGGCCAAACACTTGTCTTTTGCCGTCCTCAGAGGATGGACTAAATGATGTGAAAAGCCTTGGCCATGTTTGAACTGTGGAGTTAATGCATTAGGCCAGTAAATCTTTCTGCCTCTGCCAGTTTCCAGTGAAGAGCAAACACACACAGTCCCACCTGGACATTACAAAAGAGCTACGCTAGAACTGCTATGCATCACCGTCACCATCACTCTGTTGGTTCACGTTCATAAAACTCTGTCTATGGTTGTAAATAATAGTGCATACTGTGCATACTCACAGAGAAGAAGTTGGAGTCAAAGTGAAGCAGGGTCATGAACATGAGCACCAGGAGGACTCTGCCTCCGAGCTGCATGTACTGCTTTGGTGAACTCTCCCCCATTGAGGGGACACCAGCAAACATGCTCTTTCCTTCTGAACGAGACTCAGCGAGCAGCAAAAGCAGACCGCCTCCCAGGGCAAGGTTTCTGAATGTGGGAACACGAATCACAACATTTATAAAGATTTATCTAAATGATATTCACCAAATTAAAATGACAATAAAATGACACCTACCTCATCAAAAACTTGAGGTCCCATAAAATGCTGTACGCTACGGTCTGTAAACGAAGCCATGTTACTTTTTTTTGTTTTTTGTTAAATGTACTAAAAAGTTACATGAAAATAAAGTTTGTATTCACCTGTAGCGCAATGATACCAAATAGTCCAAAGCAGGCGTACTGTACAAAATTTCTACTGAGGATAAGGACACAGCCACCTGCAAGAGAAACACAACACAAAATATATATTTATTTTTATATTTGTGATTGTTTTTATTCTATAAATGATTTAGATCAAAAGGCTTCACGAGATTTTTACATATTTTGACCTAGAAGAAGCTTGAATTTATCTTTTTCATCAAAACCCACATTTACTCATTTCCTGTGTTATGTAATTACTTGTGACAAGACTCTTCTCTCGGCACATTGCATGTTTCTGGAGTCTACACACAGACCACATAACTTATTCAAGTCCTCCATTAGTTATTTTAATCACTGAGGAGTTGTGCTAAACTAGTTTCAGCCCCATTTCAATCAGCGACTCACTGAACTTCAGGAGGTCTTTAAAATATGTGAGGAGAGTTCAAAGTTTCAGCTTAAACAGCGTCACTTCCACAGTGGCGGCAGAGGGCAAGTCTCCGTACCCTCTGTGGGAAATTTTTAGAAAGAATTTTCAAGTTATATAGAAAGAAGTTGTTCAGTAATGTTCACTAATTATTACATTGCTCGGTTTGATGACAGGCCTGTGGTAAATATTGATCGTAGTTTTACATCGGTCAAAGGGCAGGTTGATAAGGAGAAAAAAGGGGGAATTCCTCCATCGACGTCATAAATAATACACACAATAACAGAATGTACAAACAATATGGTCTAGGAGTCTTTCTGGAACTAAATTGTTCAATTAGTAAAACAAAGGTGTAGGAGCCTGAGCCGCTGCGCTGTCAGGGCCTCCTTCACGTTATATTTTTCTTTCTGGACTTTTCACTAGTTTCACTAATATATACAGTCTATGTTTAAGACTCCCTCGAAAAGTCTAAACAAGCAGGTCTGTGGTACAAGAGGAGCTTATTCTTGAGTCGCTTCTCACACAGGTGCTGCTCTACTGGCTGCAGTCACCATCAGCGAGGACAGACCAGAACCTCCTGCTGAGAAATAAAAATATGCTTTGAGCCTTCTTTTATTTTTCAACTGAAACTCTGGATTCTTCTTTTTAGATGTAGAAATCTATACTTCAAATACATGACATTTTGACTGTGAAAACGTAATTTTTTGTCAACTATTTAATGAGCTTGAGTATTCCTCATGAGGAAAAGATCTATTCTATTACCTAGA
Organism: Periophthalmodon schlosseri; assembly: GCA_000787095.1. Taxonomy (NCBI): domain Eukaryota; kingdom Metazoa; phylum Chordata; class Actinopteri; order Gobiiformes; family Gobiidae; genus Periophthalmodon; species Periophthalmodon schlosseri. The sequence continues at coordinate 16,368 of KN469122.1, forward strand.
CTATAACAATAACAGATACACTCCAGGGGTGAGTCTGCACTGGACCCTGCACCACAAATGGAACTTGTTGAATTCGGATGCAGAGGATAACGTTTGCTTTTTGGCCTTCTGCGGTAAGTACGGACAACGTGATGTTCAGTGTGTGTTGATGCGGCAGGTACGTCCTCTGGTGTGCATTGGCCTTTAGTCCGTCTCCACCCATTGTTTCAACAACATAAATGCATAATCCCTCAATCCCTTCGTCTTTTACGTGTTCACAGTAAAAAAGATATTTGGTGTGACTCACCGAGCTGTCCTACAAGGTTAAGCAGCACAAAACATGTCGCCAGGAAATAGCCACAGCTCCAGGTGGCCTCAATGTAATCTCTCTGCTCGTTCCACTGGAACCACATGCGGATGCCATCTTCAAGAAAGGTGCTGATAAGACAGAGACGTGCCACATGGGGAAGGTACTGCTTTGTGACCCGAAGGAACTGTGGATGTAAAGACGGCAAAACGTAAAAAGGTTAACATAATACATATAAGTAATGCATAACAATAACAACAACAACAACAACAACTACATAACAAAACAAATGAAAGAGAAAAAAGGAGATGCAGTTATTTGAAGGCGGTTTTGAACAGGTGAGTTTTCAGGGCTTTTTTGAAGATGGTGAGTGTGGAGAGTCTCTGATGTGTTTGAGCAGAGGGTTCCAGAGGGTGGGGGCAGCAGTGGAGAAGGTCCTGTCCCCCAAGGTCTTGTATTTAGTCCTGGTGGTGGGGGACAGGAGGTTGGCATCAGCTGATTAGCACAGTTGGGGTGATGGAGGAGCGGCGGAGGAGTATGTGTGGAGTATGTGTGGAGTATGTGTGGAGTAATTGAGGAGTATGTGAGGAGTATGTGTGGAGTATGTGTGGAGTATGTGTGGAGTATGTGTGGAGTATGTGTGGAGTATGTGTGGAGTAGGAGTACGTGGTTTGTGATCTTGAGAGGTTTAATCTTGAGAGGTTTGTGATCTTGCATCTCATAACAATGGTCCTTACTAACCATTCTTGTATCCTACGGGAAATCAAATCTTTTGAGATGTAGAAAAACTTACATCTATAATATACACATTTTATTCTATATTCATTTTTTTGAGTTAAGTAACGTTTAAGAAGACGTCCATGTAAAACTAAAATGTTTTAAATTACAATTCCACATGAGTAATTTAGAGTAATTGAAAATATGCTCATTTTACTATAATATTTTTTATGCACTCGGTGTGACATAGTGTAACCAAGTCGTAGATTTACACTTTTAACGAATAACACCCATATCACATCACGTTCCTTAGTGTAGTGTGAAGCAGAGGAGGCCAGCCTTAACCTGCCCATTTCCCCTCCCCTTTGGCAGTCCACATCAGCACTGTCAGACCAGGAGCCAATCAAAGTCTCCCAACTCCCACTAAAACGCTGCAGAGCATGAATGAGCGGAGTGCAGGCCAATCCCACAGCAGTGTGAGGTTACTGCAACAACCTAGAAATAGACTGTCTACTGAGATGTTAAAGAAAAGTTTTCATATGTTTAACAAAGCTCCTTTATATAAAACATAAATACAACTGCATGAAAATGCAACTGAAACAGTTACTTCAGACCTGGAGGTAATTAGAATAACGCAGCAAGACTGTTTTTAAAGGGGAGCTTCCTTGGCATTGTTGCCATTAAAAAGCAAACTAATGTAAAGAGAAACTAAGTCCACGAGTGTCACTGATGTGTTTGATCTTTTACTTTGTACAAAATGCCAACAGGAGTTTCACAGATGTCAGATGAATTAGAAGAATTTGTCAATGACACTGTAAAGTAAAAACATCTCCTAATTTATAATGACACAAAGTTGCAGAGTATTTAAAGTTGCATTACACCATACACCACACTAATTATCAATGCCCCATGATTAAGAAGGAGAGATGTGATTTCACAACTGCAGACTGGCTCTGTCTGGACAGAATTAACAGAGCTGCTGGAGCCTGATGGCCACAGCGTCTGGACACTTCACTTTTAGTTGCGTTTTTAAACCGCTCTCACTGAAAATGTTGTGGCTTCGTGTTGATGCGGTGCGATGAAGTATGGAAGACCTCATCACACCTTATCTTTTATCATACTGTTTAAATACACAGCACGTTTGACAAGTCTTGCCAAGTTCTAAGTACGTTTGTCACGCGCAGATTCATTCGTCACAAACTCACGTTTCCAAAAGGCCAGAAACAAATACACAGCAAATCCAGAAGGTGCGAGTGAAACTGAAACACGTCAGTGACAGACACACAGCGGTGAAAGGATGTTAGCCGCTAACAGGAGCTAACATGCTACAGGAGCTAACGTGCTAATGGAGCTAACGCGCTACAGGAGCTAATGTGCCGCTAACTCCTGTGCGCTAAATGAAGTTACCTGGTCTGCCACGTCCTCGGCTGTGTTCATTAGATCCTCTTGTCCCATATTTGTTAAATATGGTCCGCGTAAAGTCTTAAGTGTCGGCGCGGCGCAGTTTTCAGTGAGTTGTTTTGTCCACGCACACAGTCCCCTCTTCTCTCCCTTAAACGTTATTTACTTGAAGATTTCCCGATCCGAGCACCGCGAAAGGCCGCCTCCGCCCCACAATGCCCCGCGACTTTGACGAAAGCCCCCCTGACGGCACAGCAACCACCGCCTGCCACGTATACGACTGTGCAACAACTAACCCCGTCACCACGCGTCGTTTCATTTTTACCGAGAAATGTTGCTTTTCACAACTTATCGGTTAATTGTATTTGTGAAGCATGTGCGAGTTTGTCCACTGCGGACTCTACACATCCTGACGCACCACTCATGATCCAAAAAACACAACAAAGTCAACTAAAAAAGTCAAATGTACTGTCATTAAACAGTGAGCTTTCATGCAGAAGGTTTGTTAGTGACAGCCTTTTGGATTTTCACACTTTTGAATAAAAACAAGCAAAGACTTGCACTTGCATGTCTTAAATTAATCATAATTTCACACTCAGGTGGCTGTTTGGCAAAATTAATTGTTGGCACATATTGAAGCCAACCACACACAATAGAATTCTGTCTTTCGAAGTCTGGGAAATTTGCTGCAAGGAAGAAACACATTGTTCTGGCAGTTTGTATATTAATTTGAGAGAAATGTGGTATCGGTTTTATTTGTCAAAATGATGCATCTCCTGGCTGACTTTTGTTTAGCAAGAAAGGTAGGAAAAAATGGAATTACCTCTTTTTACATCACATCAGCTGCCCATGTCCAAGTAAATAAATGGAACGCTCCACTAAAACTTTCCAACTAGGAAAAACTAAGTGAGATATTTAGTAAAATATTATGTAAACCAGGTTTTCGTGGAACTGGAAATGTACTTTAAGTTGTCCCATTTACATTTCTACAGTCCTTTCAGAGCAGTACAGCCTACATGAGTTAAGCAACTCCCCTGCGTTAAACCAGCAGTGTCCAAACTTACCGAGGGCCACATATTCATAGTCATTCAGATGGTCACCGTCTCTAATAAGGCTCGGAACAGTAATTTTAAGTCTGAATCACAATGAAATGTGATGTCATTGAGGTTATAGTGGTAGAATTACTTACATTTACGGTAAAAGGTACTGCTTATCATCATTTGGGCCAGTTTAGCAGAATGACCCCAGGGCCATAGTTTGGACACCCACGCTCTAAGCAAATGTTTAATTTTTTCCCCCTGTAGCCCCACTCAATGGGTTTTAGATGTGGAGGAGCAGCAGCTCTATTCAGAGTTCCTCACAGTCTAAGCGAGCGCCTGTAGAGAAAACACTTTTTGTCACCTGTTCTCCGGGATCTTGCCCTTAGGTGAGCATAGGGTGCGCCCGCCCGGTAAATCAACATGTTTTTGACTCTTGCTGCTCATTCTGAAAAACTAGACTCAAGACTAAATTATTAAATGTTCAGTCTTTGAGCTAGAACACAAAAATATTACTGGTACAATAATGACTTTCCATTTTCCCTCTTATTTTGAAAAATATACTGTATTGATGTATGAATTATTTTACATGTGGCACTTTTTCTGCTTCTTAGAATGAGGCGCTTTCCAGTTGTTATTCCTGAATTTCTTCTGAAAGCCTGGATTCTGAGCCTGTAAAAAATAGTTTAATTTCAACATGGGAGTAAATGTTTTTGTGTCATTGTAAATATTCAAAGCGAACTAACCTTTTTACGCTTTGACATCGCTGGCTTCTCCATTTGCTCATCTTCATCTGTCATAAAATCGTCTTCCTCGTCACAATCCCCTTCTTTTTGTTCAGGTGGATTTTTCAAAGTAAACATAGAAGCTGTGGAGAAACAAAGCTGGGTTGACACAGTTTAACTGAAGAACAGAAAATAGGGTTGCGTGCCAAAAATCCTCACATGGATAAAGGTCACTCATGCTGTCCTCCGAGTCGGAGCGCTCCCCTTCACTGGAGGTAGGTTCCCACATTCCGTTTGCATGTTTCGCAGAGTGTCCGTGTCTAAAGTCCTCTTCACTGTCTTTCGGTCTTTTTTGTTTCAGTCTGGCTGGAACAAATTCAATGCCTTGTTTCTGACACTCCTCATCTACAATAACAGATGTAGTCATTAAGTTATGACCTTTTCTGTGACAACAACTGAACTTTATCAGAATTGAATTTTATGCTTAAAATGTGTTTATTTAAAAGTTTTACAAAGATTCTCATGGTCGGACAGTTGGGTCTTCAGTAATCTGGCAGCCAGGGCGAGGGGGCAGCCCATAGACAGCAGCCCATAAGGAAAATACCGCAGGACTGATGTAGATGCAGGAATATTGACACTGGAAAACAACTGCTGTGTGGTGGAGTGTAAATATAAAAGGCAGTGTAACCCCATCTGAAGTAACACTTATCCAAAATGTGTGAAAAGAGCCACAAAAGTGAGAAAATACTTTGGCTGCCCAAAGTAGGACTATCACTATTATTCTCACTGCAACTTGTCATTGTTGACTTGAAAGGTTTTATTTATAACAGCAGTAGAGGTTTGAAACACTGACAGCTATGGTCTACTCCACTCTGATCTGCTGTGGAAAGGTTTCCCCACATTCAACAAGTGTGGCCACTTTAGAGAGAAAAAAATAGAAAATCTGATCATATACAACCAAAAGTTAATGGGAATGGAAAATGGGCCTGTACAACAGTCAAGCAGCTGGACTCTCAGGAACTCGCTGGCAGTTCCTGCTTTTTTGATCTGTTCTAGTCATTTGGAGAATTAGATGTGTAGAGTGAAGTTGGCCTTTACTTTCTATTGTAGTTTCCCCTTCATTAAATGCCAACATAGCGTTGCAAGGCAGGTCACCTGCCCAAAAACGCCACGCTGACCGTGAGAATGTCAGTGATGACCAGTCTTATAAACTAGCGACTTACATTTTTCAAGAGCCTTCTTAAATCGTTTACCACTGACATGTCTCATGACATGATGTGGCTTCAGATTTAGGTGCCTCAAAGTCAGTTTACAGAAGAGCTGGTTTCTGAAAAACATGCAACATTACAGATAAAAAAACAAACAAAAAACACATATCTTAAAAAGGTAAAATCAAGAAGTAGCATCTTAATGTTTTTCGAGAGAGTCGAGAGATCAAACTGGGGAGTTGTGTGTAAAATAAAGGAGACCACAGCCTTTCGCAGGTTCACTGTTTACATAATAGACAGGTCTGATTTTCACACTATACTTTTGGGGTGTTTGAATGTCAGTCTTTAAGTTGATAAACCATGAAGAATCTGGTTCACGCTTACGGCCGCTTGCTGCTCGGTACAATGTGTGGCTCATACTGGCTGTAGTTGAATTCCGCAGCAGCTGACAGAGTTTTGTACTTCTTTGCCTGGGTAAACTTTTGTAGCTCTGTCACATTACACGGAAACTCGTGACCATTCAGTGTACACTTCACCTGAAAAGACAAACACCTAAAAATATAGTGGATCAACAAAATGTGACAGGTAAAACACGTTACTGCAAATGCCTCGATATGAGAGATTAGCCTCTATGGTACGAAAATAGCACCAGCCAAACAACGACCTTTTTCGACTCGCGTTCATAAAATTGTTCACGAACCTTTTTGTCCGCGGTAAGTTCAAAACATGGATGGATTCGAAGAAAGGTTTTGAGTTCGGCAGATAATTCATCCATGACTTAAACCTACACCAAGCAGAGAGCTGATATTTGTGATGCTAAACAAACCCCTTCAAGGAAATCTCTGCACACGTGGGTTCGTGCCATGCCCACCGCAATAATATTAGAGCGCCCTCTATTGGTAAAGTAAGCCCACGGCACCAGCGCCAGGACAGTAAAGTCCCCGAAGAAACCATAGAGCATCTCTTTTTTACTTCTCCTGTGTCCAAGAAATTCTAGCGTGACATTAGAGAGTGGTTATCTCTCAGAATCCCAAACTTCTCAAATTTAAATGTTAATCATATTTTATATTTTGTGAATGATGTGAATAGAAATGCAACTGACACTGTGAATATTGTTTTGCTACTGGCAAAATACCATATTCATTGTTGTAAATGGAGAGACTTTACCCACTGCTTTGAACATTTTATGAATGAATTTAAACTATTCTACTCCTCCCTGAAATTGCTTCAATCTGTCTGTGCCAAGAAAATTTCATATTCAATGTCTCAAGTCCTTTTGTTTTAATTTGGTATATATATATAGACGGATTGGGTGAACTGATCAGGCAGGGGCTGCTTCTTTATAAACAAAGATTAGAATAATGAGGAGGAAGCTGTGGAGAATATGTTTACAAAGATATTTTAGGGCACAGGATCAGCTCTGTACAGCTCCAAATGTCCCATTTCCTTTTTTCACTAGCAAAATCTGTCCAGTTCTCACAAGTATCACTGGGCCTTATATATATAATATATTTTTTTTTATTTATTTTATGTGGATTACAGCTATTGTAAGGCATAAAAAGGAGCATATCATACTTAGATTATAAAACCAAAATTAAAACAAAATATACTTAATATAGGCCCACGGCACGAGCACCAGGATAGTAAACTATCCCTACGCCTGCGCAGTAGAGGGCGCTAAATCAACCTGTGCTACCACTGCCAAAACATCAAGAAGCTAAGATAATCACATGGGATAATCGGTTTCAATAACAAAAGTGCGCATTTCCCCCATGGCCTTCTGAGAAAAGAAGGGACATATGGACATATAACTAGGTAACAACGCATTTTGGATTTTGCATGTGTAAATATGTGACATTGGAAATCGTATAGTTTACAGTTAGCCTAACCCCAGCTAGCTTTGGTCATCTTTCCAGCCAACATTTATTTTACTTTACACAACAAATACTGTATAAAAATGTCGGGCGGTCCGAATGGAGATCCCAACATGTCTGCAGAGGAAGGCATCATCGACGGGGACGATGATTTTGATGATGAAGGTGCGTAATAAAACTCATAACTGCAGACTTGGTTCCTTCTGGTTATTTTGACATTGACAATCACGTGATGCCTCTTTTCCTCTAGAGTACGCTGCTGTCAATTCAATGCTGGATCAAATCAACTCTTATCTCGATGACCTAGAGGAGAGAAATGATGCGCTCAATGGCAAATTACACGAATTACTGGAGTCCAACAGGCAGGCACGACTGGAGTTCAGGGCCCAGTTGAATGGGTCCACTTATCCTGATACGAGTAACTCTTCACCCGAACAGGATTCCAGCGAGGAGCCCAATGAACCCCAGACCAACGACAAAGACTAGGATTAAATTAATTTGTCTCCAGTTGTACTTTTTAAACTGTTGGTGGACTGTTGTGTTGCACATCTGCACTTCCAAATAGTGTGATTCTATTCAATTTTTTTTATTTGTGCGCATATTTTACTAATTAATGTTTAGTCTGTTTCAAAGAATCCAAAATTAGATTAAAAAAAACTAACGCCCATACAGTCCTCCTGTTGTAATAAAAGTAATTGTTGGAAAAAGTCCACAAGCATGTCAGTCCTCTGCAGTTAGGCCTTTGTTCATATAATATATAATGGAATGTGCACCAACATCTTATATAAGTATCTAAATGCATGCAGAATAAAATGATTATAACAAAGCATTCCATTATATTTGTTCATGTGTGTTCAATAAAAGTAATGTTACATGTAATAAATGACTTGTAAATTAAGTATGGAAATTGTAATTTTATTAAAACAATCAAAACTATAACATTCAAAAAAATACATTACATTTTATAAAGTAAGTAGAAGTTACAACTTGCTCATCTTTAAATTGTCAGTAGCTGGGGAAAAAAAAAAAAACACACACACAAAATATACAACATCGTCTGAAAATATAAATGTCACCTAAAACTGTCAAGTTTTACCTCTCCTCTTGTCATGTGACAGTCACTCATGACTAAGTATCGGTCAGATGAGCATGTGCAAGGGCCTTTCAACAAAATATAAAATGGAGTTTCAGAGTATAAATTTTGTTAGGCAGCAAGTCATACATTTGTGTAATGTACGACAGCAGCAAGGAAACAGCTCACTCATTTACTACAACATTTGCCTGAAAATACTAAACTCTAAAAACAAGTTTTAAGAAAAGTGAGCCATTAAAGTTCCTATAAATTCAAGTTTGAGAGAATTTTACCACCACGTACCATTTAGCTTAATTGCAACCTTAAGAGAGGATAAAGTCTACATCAAATGAACACTCTATTAAATGGTTTAACATCAGCAAAATGGAGGAATTTTACACTCCCTGAAAGTGGGACTAAACACCCAAACTCCGCCCACAATCACATCTGAAATGGAGCTGCTAAACTGGGCAGTATCTGGAAAACTGAAGAAAAGAGAGAGGGGGGAGGAGGGGCAGGGTCTGGACTTAGGAGGTACAGTGTCATTGGTCTAACACGTATCCACATGTAAAACTCCGCTCCTCACAAACACCTGGCTGTAATCAGGGCAGTCTTTCGTGATGTCACCAACTACTGAAAAATGCAATGGCCACTGGAGTCAGCACAAACTTAAGGTCTAGGCGTTTTTGTTTTTTTTTTTAACCAGAAAGCTGCAAATGTACCTTGTTTGCACAAAAGATGCCAAAGAAATGACTAGGAACAGTAGATAATGCTACTAAAATGCCATATAAACAGTTTAGTAGCAAAAAAGTGGATTTAGTGTTTCCACTTTAAACTGTTGGATGATAATACTTTCGTGTACCTTAGTGATCTACCTGTTTACATTTTAATTTTCAATATGCTACAGTCCAGCTACACTGTTAGAAACATCATTCAAGTTCATAATCAACCTTCCCATATAAAGCAGCTGCCAATAATTTCAATCAATACCTTCATGGGGTAAAATTGTAGTGTAATCAGAAGTCACCTATTGCACTTTTCACTGTATTTCTTGATTTATCTGCATTTTAAAAAGTGAAATCTTGGACATGAAACAATGTTCAAGCAACATTATTATCTGAAATCTGCTATGCAACTGGCCAATTTCAGTGCCTTACAACTGTGTAAACTTTATGTCCTCTCCTGTACAGTAATTCTACTTTGAATGTTGTACCAGTTGTACTCACTGTATCTCACACGATTATAAAAACAGTAAGAACTACTGTATAATTTGTTATTCTTACCAAACTGATTCAGCGTCTGTTCGTGGCTCTCACTGTCCTCCGCCTTGGAGTTGCGGTTGTCTTTGTTTTTTTTTTCCCAACCACTGCTTTCTGCTCATCTACATCTCCTTCATTAGGAACATCTCCTTCATTAGAAACATCTCCTTCATTAGAAACATCTCCTTCATTAGAAACACTTGGTGCAGTCTCTGTGGTCACTGCTGGGACAGTCTCGTTACTGTCCTCATGTCCAACAGTCAGGGGTGTGGCTGCCTCCTCCGTACCAGCGTTTTCTAGGCCCGAGCCGCTGGCGCTAGGTGTTGAAATGGTGACATCTTGAAGGGCCTCGTTTGACTCTGCTGTCTGACTATTTGTCTGCATTTGTAGACGACAGACTGAAACCACTGGCTGCTTGGAGCTCACTTCGGAGGTGGGCTGTGAAGAGCAGGTGTTTGAGTCTTCCTCAGCAGCACATTTTCTGCTTGCTGCACATTTTTGGTCAGTTTTGTACCTCTAAAAAACAATAAGAACTTGGTGTGAATAAAAACAGCATTAGAACTTTTTAATAATCCAACTTTTATCCAAACAACCTTTAAATTCTCAAAGTGCTCCAAAGATTTGCAGTGCAAGTGCAGATCTGGTGACTCAAAATGGTAAAATTTATTGCAAAGTCTGCAGATAAACCCGGCTACTGGAACAAAAAAACTTCCGCCTGTGTGAAGAAATACAAAAAGTGTAATATACCACTATGTACTACTATCAGTAGTTATCTCAATAAGAAAACTGCATGTATTGCAAAAATTACTAATACAAAGAGTCTTCACTAACCATAGTGTACTTCTGGGTCATACTGCACACTGTCATCTGTGTCCTCCAGGGTCACTTCTTTAGATGCTCCTCCATCCTAATAAGGGAGTTTATACTGTGACTTGTTTAAATATATGACATTAACAGAATTCATTTACATAACACTCCCTAGAGATACACCAACAAGTTATATTTATGGCAACAAACTATATTTTTTAATACAAGGCAACTGAAGGCCGATAAGCTCTGCCAACATTCTGAGGCTGATAAGTAGGTCTAATTTTGATCATCATAGCAATAATTTTAGACATCCACAGCCCAAGTGCCCTACATACCACTTAGAAAACATGCATTTTGTGCTGTGCCCCCCTCTTATCAACTTCACACAGAGCTTCATGTGTCTTCCTGAAGATGTGAGACAGGCCTCTACTCTGACAATGTTTAAAACGGTTCTGTTTAGCTGCATATGACTGAAAGGGTTTTATTCTGCACTCTTCTCTTTTATTGTCAATTTTATGATGATTATTAGTGATTCCTTATGTTTTGATTTGTTGTACTGTGATTTTAATGTCTTTCTTATTCTGCACGAGCCATAATTTTGGGTGACTTGTTGCTATGGCAAAGCCTAAGGGGCGGGGTCACGTGGGCAAAGTGCCAGTAGTTTCAAAGGCACCGTGTTTCCTGCTGTCTGGGAGTGGAGAGGGGAGACGCCGGGGAGCTGTATTCGTTTGCTTATTACCATACTATTTTGTAATCCTACATGATGCCATCCGTGTGTGTAACCTGCTTAAGCCGCTGCTTTATGAAATCAACAGAAAATGCTTTAAGCGACTGTCTTCTTTTTACAAACCACAGCACTTTGAATTACTTTGTGTACGAATTGTGCTAAGCAAATAAACTTGCCTTGCCTTTAGTCAGATGCTCATCCCATACAAAACATCGGCCTATGCTTGAGCTTAAAAGCCAATGGTGAAAACGTGATAAAAAGTGAAAACATGGGTATCCAACACCCCCACACCTGTTTATCCAAGTCATCTTGTTCTTCTGCACTGCTCTGATTAATATTTTCATCATCCTCTGACATCGCACCCTCCTCTTCCACCAAAAAGCCATCTGGGATTTTTGTCAGTTCTTCACAGTCTTCATTTTCCGGGACCTAAAAGAAAAATCCCAAAACGTGTCAAGCAAATGTATGTAAAAAGGTACTATTGTAAAATTAGGGAGAAGAAAAAAAAAATAAATAAATAAATAAATACCATTTCCACTTTTTTTCTGTGCTCAATGGTCTGCAAGTGTTGTATAAACATCTGAGAAGACCTGAAGTTTTTCTTACAGATTGTGCAGGAGCATATTGCCATTTTTCTAGCAACCTGGAGAAGACATGAGAGACACAGTTATATACAAGTGAAATTAATACAATAAAAATGTTTCAGAGAGAATAGGATTTCACTTTGTGCTCCTTTGTTTGGCGGTGCTCTAGAACGCTGCTGGTGAAGTGCGTTTGGCAGGTTGCACACCAACGCTTCAACTCGTTCTTTTTCTCGCTATAAAAACGGGAAAAACATTTTGCTCTACAATGAGAAAAACACTAAGCAAACCAACTGTTCCAATGGTTCTATCGGATTCTGGAAACTGACCCATCCTTGGTGGTTCCCTGAAGAGAATCCTGTAATCGTGGAAGCAGAGTAACGAGGCAAGCGTTGCTCATGTGTTGGATTTCCATCATCCTCTGCTGGTGGGAAATGCTATTCATGTGACTTCTAAAGTTCTACAAAAAAAAAAAAAAAAAAAGACAGAAATTATACAACTGTGTAACGCATGCACTAGATCATCGTTTACAAATGTCTAATGAACTTACTTGTTGGTTATGGCATGTGATACTGCAAAGATAGCAATAGAATTTGTTGTTGCCCTCATCCACATCCTCCTCTCCCTCCTCGTGGGTTTCTTCAGGCAGTAAACAATCTTCTTCCTGTGGCGCCTCCACCATTGGCATATCAACATGCTGGGCCTCGGGTACAGCTAAAGAGCCTTGGGCCTTCAGAAACAGTAAAAACATGGTCATACACATGAACCCATTAACTATAATATTATACACTGTGCTCACCTCTGCCGCTGAGGTTTCATTTTCCGATTCAAGAACCTCTGAACCCACAACAGAACCAATCTCTTTTAGAAAATCACAATAAATATATGCTTGTTAAGAATTTAAAAAACATAAGGGTCAGAATTCAGTTCAAGAGTGTGTTACAGTGTGTAGTGTTATAAAAACATAACGGAGTTCAGTTCAAGAGTGTGTTACTGTGTGTAGTGTTATAAAAACAAAGGATTTCAGTTCAGAAGTGTGTTAAAGGGTGTAGTGTTATACCTTCAGGCTGACTACCGTCTGAAGACAGAATTTCACAATCAGCCTCAGCTACACAGACAACAGGCTGCTCTCTTGTCACCTCAAACCTAAAAAGCATTTTTTTTTAATTAACAAAAATATTATAAAGAATCTTCAAAACAGAAAGAGTTTCTGCAAGCATCTTTTTAAAACGCCAACTAGTTAATTCACAGTTTTTGTTAAAAGAGCTAGTCAACAGTTGCATTCAGAGTGTACCTTCATAAATAAAGGCAACTTTCATTTCAAATTCTTTGAAACCTGAAGTAATCGTCCAGTACCTACCCCTGTGTTTTCTGCTTCTTTATTACAGGTTCTTCAAGTTGCTCCTCAGATAATATACAGCATCCATCGTCTTCAATAGGATTTGCAGTATGGCCTATGAAGAATACACAATATATTACAGTCATATACAAACTAGAAAATAAATATGAGAAAAACAGTGCTTTACCAGCTTCACTGGCTTCAGTACCGGTGCTAGGACCTGGTTGGTCTTCACTAAGATCTTGTGTAACCTGCTCAATGTCTCTCTTTTTCTCTGACTGACGAGCAACAACATCCTACACACAGGGTTCATTACCATTAATGATTGATTAATACAATGAATTAATTATTTTGTAATAACATCTAATTTGAAGTGAACGCGTCCCATTATAATTACCGTTGCACTTGAGCTGGCGGAGGAAGATCCGGGAACACCACTGCTGTTATTGTTATAGTACCGAACATGAGGATAAACTGGCCTTGCAGGTGGGAATCCCATCATGGGAGACTTGATGGCCACACCCATGGGAACTGGGCCAAGCAGAGAAGAACGTGCTCCAGCTGCGAAGAACTGACGAAACTGTTGTCCACCCATTCCAAATCCTCGCATATTACCTAAAGAACGAAGGCAAAGAATGAGCATACGGACTAATGAAACACATGTATGTGTATAATTATACACAAATACAATGTACCCTGCATCTGCTGCATCAGGAGGGCCCCCTGAAGCATGGGGTTAGGAGCGATGATAGTCGTCTGAGTGGTCTGGCATAAGTTGACCATCCTGGGAGGGGGGGCTGGTTGAGGAGGCACAGGAATAGCTCTGGACAAAAAGGACAGATGTTTGTAATTTACTGACAATTATTGCTATATTACTTTATAGGATTCAATCTAAATGGATTAGGCTGTATGCGCAGAAATCAACAGTGAATTAAAAATTAATTTCATCATAATAAAGTCCAAGTTCACAGGGCACAGTTCAACACACTCAGAATCTTTTTTGTGTGATTCATTCAATATTTTTTGTGGAACACTCAAATGGATATTGGACTATTTCTGTTCATTATGAATATTACAAGAAGAGGTATTATTACATGGATCATGTTCACGTTAGCGTAACATAATCCCTGACTAGACAAGTGCACACAAACCGAGAGGAAATGCTCAATCAATGTCAATGTCAATATTACACTTAAAATGCATATGAAAGGTTTTCCAGTTTTTCTAATTATTACAGGTTTGGTAGGATCGTACAAATTCATCACAGTTTTTTAAGTTCAGTGGCAGTTTGAGGAAATGGTTGAGACAAAGGTTTGTGCCCTGATCATCTCCGTCTAAAGAGATTCTACCCTGAGGCACATCATCCAGTGTGCAACCCTGGCTCCTAAAAAGCTGCGTCTTACCGCGGTGGATGAGGAACATGATGCGCTGCAGAGGGCTGAGGTGGAGGAGGTGGAGGCTGCTGCTGGAAAAGCTGCTGTAGTTGCCGTAGATGCTGGTGAAACTGCTGCTGCTGCTGCTGCTGCTGCTGTTGGTGGTGGTGAATGTGCGGGTTAAACATCACGTTCGCCTTTGTTTCAACGAGCAGCGACCGCTAAGTTAACTATAGTTTTGGACCTTTAATGACGCCTGGAAAGAGGGAAAACAAGATTCTTCAGAAACATAAAGTAGTGTGGGCCCATCATGTGCACCTGCTACAACAGGTTTCACGCGCTGAAAACATGAGCTGTCACGGGTTACGACATTTACCACGTTTTACTGTTAAGAGCAACTAAACTTTGTTTTAAATATGAGCGATCACGTATTTTTATATGTATTTTAGTCAATAATGAAAATGAATTACGAAATGACCAAGCCGCACATGCTACAAACAAACGTTAGCATCTTTAGCTCAGTTAGCTTAGCCTCGCACTGAGCGGCGGAGGCCAGCGAGGTCACTTCACTGAGGAACGTGCCGTTTTCTCCTTTAATCTCAAAAAACCTACCCCTAACACTGCAAGCTCCGATTAACTACAACTACATGGTTAGATCCTCGTTACTTGGGAAGTGTAGCAGCTCGTATCGTTCACCCGGAGCCGCGAAGCAACTCAGCAGAAAATGAATCCCAAATAAGACTCGCAGTGTCCAGGCCGCGTGGCGCCCTCTAGTGTTTGTGATCACGCACCGCTCCGTGTCTGTGCGCATGTTCGTTTTCTGCGAGAATCTACTTGCCATTCAATACAAACGAAAAAGAAAAGGAAGTCGTGTTTTTTTAATCAAATCTGAACTGCAGCTTCACGCGTTAAACCTATCAGCTTTAAAACGTGGTCGCTATTTATTTAAAAAAAAAATCCTTCAGATCAAATAGTACACGCTTTTTAAACACGTCTTAAATCCATAGTCGTTCACAGGATGTGGTGCCACCGCGCGGTGTTTTGGTGCCACTGCAGGATCCATCCCCAGGAGCCACAGCGCGTCCTCCTCATCCTGCGGTCCCGGTCCTGGAGCAGAGAGGAGGTGTTCGGACGAGGAGCGGCTCTAGATGGAGAAGCATCTGCCACGATCATTAACGCTCTGATCACGAGGTCTTGTGTGGAAGATTACTAATGCTCATCCAATTCTGATTTTTCAAGGAAATCATCAGCCGATAGCTCTAATCGAAAAATGGGGAACCGGGGAATGGAGGATCTGATTCCTCTGGTGAACCGCCTGCAGGATGCCTTTTCGGCCATCGGCCAAAATGCGACTCTGGATCTGCCTCAGATCGCTGTGGTCGGGGGGCAGAGCGCCGGGAAGAGCTCGGTTCTGGAGAACTTCGTTGGGAAGTAAGTGGCTTTAACGGCCTCGATCACAACAAGAAGCGGCCGCTGTAGCTTTTATTTAGCACCATCCATTCACCCCATAAGAGGCTCGAACAGCTCAACACTGTCAAACAGTCACTGGCCGGTTTACACTATTTATGGCTGGTC
>KN469123.1:0-28595 GCA_000787095.1 Periophthalmodon schlosseri
AAAAAAGTTTTGTGTAATTATTGTTAGTAGATTTAACTTAAAATTTTAAAATGATATAAAATGATGTTTGATCGAGTGTTGCCTTATTTCCTCCATCAGTTTTGTTACTTAACCATACGGCCCCTCCAGTCTCCACGCCCTCCTTCTCTATGCACACGTCACTAGCAGGGACCCAGCAAACCATCAGCACTCGGCTCGTGGGGCTTTGTACATTAGTCAGCGGTGTAGCACGGAATTTCGCCACCTCGTGTGAACTAATAAGACACATTTTCTCCGTCTTCTGAGAGGATCGCAGTGGAGTGATGGCTCGACATCAGCCGACACAGCGGAGGCCTTGTACAACACCAGTGCCTTTACACTCGGAGCATATCTGACAAATGCCAATGCTCCCACTTTCACCCATCACTGATAATGAGATGGACATTTTTGGGACAGTTTCAATATTTGGATAGACTTCATACATGACGAAGGGTCTATTCTTCTCCACTCAAAGACATGCTGGAATGGTGGTTACTACCGAATTCTGGGTTATTTTTTTATTATGTGTTTATATTTGATCCATTGGCTTTATTAAGACAGGGCAGATATGAGTGCATGTGAAATGGGGGTGGAGAGAGGGGAGAGACATTTAACAAATGATTAGAGTTGGCAATGGATTCACAACAATAAATTGCACTTTTGAATAACAATAAAAATACTGTTACTATAATTAACAAAAACAAGTTCATTTTAATGCAAGTTTATTTTAATTTCACTGGGGCTTTAGTTGATAAAAAAGGAAAAAAAAAATAGTTTCCGTAACTCTGGTAACAATTTCTTCCACTTGTCAGCTACATGTCAACAATTTTCCTCTTGGGGATGAATAAAAGCCATTCTGATTTGGAGTAGTTAGAAATTTTAGTAGCAGTACTTACACATGCAATCTTCAATCTATATTTTTCTATTCATGATCAAACATATTAATTAGAAGCAACAGACTCCTACATAAGTAGACATAGTGCTCTGTCCAACTCTACTTGTGAGAACTAGTTCGGAGAAGTGAATAAATCCTTCCTCTGTGGAACACTGTCAAACCAGTCCTTTCTTACATGTCCCATGAATACATTAGCCAGCTGCAGGCTGATTGATTAGAGACCCTCTCCAGAGGCTGAGCCCATGAACCCACTCCCTTGGCGTGATTAATAGACTTTATTAACAGGCCCTTCTCCTTTTTAATAATGCTAATGTAAAGTTAGCTGTAGCCATGGGCAGGCCAATCTCACAATTATCACTGTCCCTGTTTAGAACCAGCGCACTTTCACAATACCCAAGTGGTTAAATCCATCACCTCCCCTTCAGTAGCTACAGTTTCATATAGTGTTTTCACTTTTGTGCCAACATGAAACTCTATAAAAAGTCTAATGTCTTTAACTTACTGAGCTCTCTCTTGGGTAATATGAGAGGCAAGATTGATTTAGTTTCCACTCGCAGTTTACAGCTAAATGAAATTGAATCAAAATCCATGACGCGTCTTTAATAGGCCAGGGGATAAAAGTAATGGCAGCATGAGTTTGCACCTGATGCCTACACATAGAACCAAAATAAACAGCATCACTTTCAGTCATACTTTCCATACAAAGTCATCATTCACACGAACATATCCAGTTTGATACTTGCATTACACATTACCTCAGTCATATCAGTGCTTGTTTTCAGTAAAAGGTGAGTCACTAGATTCCAAGGAATGATAATAGTTTAATGGTAGTCACGGCAGTAATAGCAAAGGTTTGTTTTTTTGGGGTTTTTTTTGCTGATACTAGAAATAGTCTAAATGCAGTAATGAAAGCTATACAGTAGAATTACAAGCAGTAAACAATACATTTGGTAGTAACTCTCTGATCTGAACATGATATTTTAATGATAACTTACTTTAGTGTTACTTCTTTGACCTCTGATTTTGCATAAACATATACATATAATAACATTAAGCATTTTGGAAGCATGCTAGTAAAACAGTATCAGTATAGTAATAGTTCAACTGTAGTGGCAGCAGTAGTGACAGTAGTATTTTTGGTAGTAGCAATAGTCATAAAGTAATAAAGGCAGTAGTGAGGGCTACGTTAGAAGTACTAGTAGTTGCAGTAAACAATACATTTTTGATCAGAACATTATCTTATAATGTTATTAACTGACACTAGTGTTATTTAGCACTACTTTGACCTCTGATTTTAAGCATGATGTTTAAACAATAGTTAGTGTTATATTATGAGCTAATTGTAACCCAAGAATATGCATTACTGCTCTTTCTTTCTGCCCTTCTATCTGTACCTATTCCAGTTATATTTGGAAGCAAAGAGCAGAACACACTGAAATAATGTAAAACTGTTGAATCAGTGTTGAAAAGAAGGGAATTCAAAAATCTTCTATACACATCTACACATTTATCCAACAGGAAATCCACAATTGTTTAGTCACTCACAGGCCCTGCATTCTTATCACCCAAACACCGGAACAACAGACTCCTACCACCACTAGACACGGCTGTTCCAACTTATCAGGGGGCTATATTTCACAACAGCCCAGTCCCCGTAGCCATTTATTCAAACACGGATAGTTCAGATAGGGCTATTCACACCGCGGCCACACTCCCGCATGCCCCAGACAGGTTTTGTTTGCTCTGCTTCTCCAAACCAGACACGAGCTGTATATGACATCATCCGACAAGCCGAGTGCTGCTCACGGCGGCTGTAAAGCGGGGAGAGTGGTCGATAACAGCAGGTGAGAGGGCTGTGCGCTGTAATGATGATGCGTACCAGTGTCCAAGTTGTAAACCCCAGCTATTGATTCTGCTCAGGTCAACCGGTAGGCGCGAGAATCAGCCGTCCCTGGAAGTTTACCACTGTGGGTGCAGGGAAGGTGTCATATGGCTGATATAAACTTAACTACATACTTTAAAACTTCGTAAATACATTGGTGTACTATTGAATCGTAATAGAACATAAACATAATCGTAATAGTAGGTCTGTTCATGGCTATTCTTTATATTAGGGGTGGTAGCAAAAAGTTGTTTATACGTGTACATCTCCAACTTGTTAGTGCCACATGAGCCATCTCACACTCTGAGGACTTCAGGGACCAGCCTCCTACTGGTGCCAGAGTCAGGACTAAACATGAGGAGTCAGCGTTTCAGTTTTACGCAGCTAAAACCTGGAACAGTCTTCCTGAAGATGTGAGACAGGCCTCTCCTTTGACAATGTTTAACTCCAGGCTCAAACTGTTCTGTTTAGCTGTGCATATGACTGAAAGGTTTTTATTCTGCACGCTTCTCTTTTAATGTGAATTTCATGATGATTTTTTATGTTTTGATTTGTTGTATTGTGATTGTAATGTCTTTCTTATTCTGTAAAGCATTTTGAATTTCTTTGCGTACAACTTGTGCTATACAAGTAAACTTACCTTGGCTTGCCTAATTAAAATGTATTGGCAACGGGAGTAACTTTATCAAGTGTTGTCTGTGTAATCCCTCAGTCATCAGGGTGTGATCCATAGCAAAAGAAAAAATCAGTTCTGTCGACTGGATAAAAGTTTTAGAGTAAAGACGAATTTTTCAGATTTTTTCTTTAGCTATTTGTCAAGTGTTCTAGTTGGTCATCTTGCATGCGTTACCAGTTGTTTTTTTTGCCTTTGTCTGAACCTGGGTATGTTTTGTTTCTATATAATTCAGACCATATACTATTTTGATTTTTGGTGATTGATTTGTTTCTTTTTTTTTTTTTTTTTGGTAAATTTATTAAAAAGAACATTATCCAGATACCTTTAGATCTATCTTTGAAACTTTGACTACCTCTGAATAAATGAGGGATTACAATGGCATTAGTTAAAACGCATTGCATAAGATCTCTTTTACTTCCACAATTTTTGCAATCAAGTCACAAGAAAAGTCAAGTAGTATAGCGTGAATAACGCCTTTGTCACGGATCTGACAGTGAAGAGTGGCAAACTTCCTGTTTTCCATGAGCACTTTCACTGGTCCAGGAGGAGAGGGCCCCTGTCTAAAGTAGTGTGTGTCATTAGATAAACTTGTTGTCAGGTGTATTGTCAGGCTCCACAGGCACGACTCCCCACAGACATATAATGGTATAGCCATGCAAATGAGTGCACCACCACTGTGTCAATGTGTCAGGGCATTTGTGTGCATCCAGGCCAGCATTTTGTAGGCATTTGTCAGAGAAGGAGAGTTATTCACCAGTGGAATGAGACTGTGGTAAATTGTAGGAGAAATTGCTTCAAAAAGTTCAGTTAGAAATAGCAGATTATTTTTGAGCAGTGAACTCTAACCTGAAACTATTATATTTAAAGCAAATACAGGTTAGATTACTAATTTTAGTAACTCAAACCTCTGTGTAATATATAAAGTCATACACGGTTTGTCATTTCCTCCACTTAGCCAGTTTGTGAGTGTAAGACAATGAGAGGTGCAGATTGTTGAGGCTATATAGTTCCACTCCGGAAAAGTGCCTTCAGCCAGAGTGCCTTTTCTATCCGAGCGCCCCAGGAGTGGAACACTGTCCTCGGAAAAATCAGAGAGCTAGCCTCTTACCATATTTTCAAAAAACATCTCAAAACATGGTTCACAGCAAATCAGACCTGACATTAACCCACTGTATTTGCCTTTTCTTCAACTTCACCTTACTGCTTTCTTATCATTGTCTGTCTGTTTTTAACGTAGTTCTTTTAATAGTTATGCAATTTCACCTTTATGTAATTGTGTGGTACTGCTACTGTACACTGTTATTTAACTATAGGCTTTAATACATTGTCCTGCTCTCACTGTATTATTATGTTATCTAACCGTATTGTTTTTAGGTAGATCATTTTAACATCTGTCCAGGGACAATGGGTGAAAAACATCCTTTTGGCCAATTCTGGTACATTTACAGTAAAGTTGATTAATGTACACTGTCCTTGTAAATAAAATAAATCATTTCACTAAATATGGTTAATATCATTTTTTTCCTATATTTTTATTTTGGTGAAATTTCACTTACTGGTCAGACACAGCAGCAGATATAACATGCATAGAGGTAATTTTGATAACTGTTACCTAGCAACCATAATGTAAACAAGGGCCATAACCTGTATAAACTGACAATAGTTATGATCAGACTAATAAAAATAAATAACAACACCTTTAGTTTGTCAAATAAATGTTTTAACTGCCAGAAAAATGCCTTCCTTACCTGTAAATTGTCATTATATTTTGGACGGAGCTTTCTGTGTTGATGACATAGCTAGAGATCTTCCATTTCAGAACTCAGCTCTACTTCCTGTATAGTTGTACTTTTCTTTTCAACTTTTTTTTCCCACAAACTCCCATTTGACTGGTGTAATACTATGATAAATATTTACCACAGGTACTTTCCTACCAAACCAAGTAATAATACAAACATAAAAATCTGCCATATGCTTCTTCATATGCTTCATTTACTGTCTGTCAAAAGTAAATGGTATGGGCCAGGGTTGTCTATTGGACTATATGGCAGGATCCTTACGTTTATTGTCAACATTTTATGAATGTCATACACTCGTCCCCAAATGACAAAGTCAAATTGCACACTATTATATACATTATTATTCATGCAGTAGCACTAATCCAATACAATTATAGGGGTATTTGTTTTACAATGACAGGGGCTGATAATTACAGGGATCAAGCTAAACTCCAATCAATGCAGTGTAATTATGCTGGGTTTTTAGTGCTGATGCCACATTTCCATGTTTTATTTATGGCAAATGAAGAATTACAGCTCATCCTCCATGCACAATGAAAACAATACTTCCCATTTGCACAATATAAAAAGTCAGAGCTCTCGTCGAGGGAACAGGAAGTAGGAAGTGGGCGCTTGTGGCTCACGAGGCAGTGAAGTGGCTCAACAAGCTCACCATTCAGGCTCAATAGGACCCACCACCTCCAGCTGTGTAGGGCTCCCTGCCTGTGGAGGACAGGGGCACAATGAAGTGGCGCTCTTGCAAATAGTGAAGGGGTGTATCCGCCCACTTTGCCCCGCCCACCGCTCTGTTGTTATGCTAAGACCTCAATCATTCAATGGAACTCTGCCCCTATTCAAATATATACACACAAACATGGCCGCCACAGAGACCTCTCCAGCAGTGACATTTTTGAATTAATCATTTATTTAATTTTTTAAATATATATATTTTTAAATTTCATATTGTTGTGGCGAAAGCAATACTGTAGTTAAGCAAGTTTTTAGTACGATAATGCAAGCTTATATTTGCTACATCAAGATATATATATATTTTTTAGTTGTAAGATTTACGAAAATATTTTAGTCAACAAGTATACACAGTATTCGCAGATCATCATTTGTCAGTTACCAAAGAATTATTCCTAAATGTGTAATATTTTACATACTTACCACATAGCATATCTCATAGCAACTGCTTTGCGGTTAGTTTATTATACGGCACCATGCTTTGGAACGCAGCCATTCTGGTTACTAACACTAAAGAATATAACAGGCGAACCCTTACTTGTGCGCGTGGTTACTGTCAAAAGAGTAAAACCAATTGGGAAAATTTACATAGCTCATTCAGATCTGTGAATATACGCCCAGTTAGCTAATAACTTGAGGGCAAACGCTGTGGACCCGGGATCTCCCATGGGCCTCATCACACCGAAGCACACCCAGCCTTCATCTCCAAAAGAGCATGCGAACAGCCATATCTAATGCCATTTTACAGGTAGATAGAGCGAGAGATTGGGGAGTAATTGGAAGTAATAACAGATAGCTCTCTTTCAATCCCACAGGACTTCCTCTTCTCCTGTTAATTCCCCCAAGATCTCCCTCCTCCTCCTCCTCCCTCCGCTGCCGCCGCCGCCATATTTGCTGTCTTGCCGGTGAAATATACAGCGGGTGAACTTTGACCTTTGTTCTTCTCTTTTCCCCCCGAAGGTTAGCGGTCAGCTTTACATACACAGATGAGGTCCGGAAATGATAAGACAAACACTGCAGGAGAGGTAAGGTCAGTGGAGTTAAACCAACAGCTAGAATGACACTTAATTGGCCGGAGGGTAGTGTAACTGTCATCTATCTCCCCATGGGCTGACTGGGGAAGACTTCTGCCTGCTGCCTCTGCTCCAATCTCCAGAGACTATCCTTTCTCTCCACACACACACACACACACACACTCCTCTGTCTCCTCGCAGTTCAACCAGTGGACATCATGGGAAAACATAATAATTAAAACATCTCCAATTTGATTATTACTTCATCATTATTGTTTATATTGTCGGCGATGCGTAATAAAAGAGCGGTGAGGAGATGAATGTCCAAGTGAATTACAGGCATATGCGGCCGGGGAGCTTGGACACAAATCAGCTGGCAGAGCTAAAAGGTCTTCCCTGCTAATTGCTTATATCCTAGCAGCAGTGAGAGGCGTCCAGCAGCTGTGCGGTGGGCCGGCGTAGAGTGAGGGAGAGAGGGAGTGAAAGAGGGGAAGAAGAAACATAAGTGAGAGAGAGAGAGGGAGTGAAGAGGGGAAGAAGACACATAAGACGCGTGTTACCGACCATCCAAGCGCAGCTCTAATGACTTGTTTAGTTCAGTGTGTCAGAAACAGTGACATGCAAAGGGTGGCACGGGGAGGCCGGGATGAAATGTAGCACATCTGTGTGAGGGAGACAAGGGCCGGAGAGGGGAATGTCCCTCTAGGCCTGGATGTGCTCAAATGAATTGTCATAGAGGTGATCTTTCAGTAAACCTTCAATATATGCAGTGCTTTGTATTTCCCGTCGCATAAATTGATGTATGAATGGAAACCTGTAATGCAACTCTAAAATGAAATCATGAGGAGTCTGATGAAGGCATATGAACATATGAGGATATGAGTATTTGTTTATGAATAGATTTCTGTACTTTGTATTAAAATGTCATAAAAGATGAAATCTCATAAAGCATATGACTTCACTGACTAACACACAAATTAACTTAAAAACCTCAATAAAAGTACCATGTTAGCTGCAACTTGATATTTAAATATTGATATACTGTATATTTTGTATTTGTATATCACATTCTATTTTTTACCTTCTTTTAATGTATGTCCTTATTTTTATTTTATTTGATCATAGTTTAGCTAGTTCCTAGTTTGTGAATTTTATTCACTGACAATGGCAATAAAACTTATTCTGACTCTGATTGATGCTCTGGGTGATGAATGTCTTTATTTTACCTCAACTGATCAGTCTTTTATAAAATACAATTTTGGGATAGACAGGAAAAAAGGCTACTTATTTGGAATGTCGTCACTTTATCTATTTTTCCACAGTTCAAATAGCCCGTGCTTACACACACGGGGCTCAGGACAGTATATAAAAACCTGTCTCTTAGATAAGTGTGGTGAAAATGAGCACATTGGTCGGAGACAGATTGATGGATCCAGCAGGAGTTGTCTGTCTGATTTCTCGGGGTGTGAAAACACAGAGACATAGGCGCTGTGCGTGTGGGAGATAATAGGCTTTTCTCCACGCCACTCAGCGCTCCAGTGGCACACAGCTGGCACACAGCTGGCCCCGACTGCCCAGCCCCACCCACTGCTCCCCGTTCTGACACCCACCCCCTACTGGAATTTGGACATGCACAGTAAGGGAATATGAGGGAAACCGGCTGAGGCAGAAAAAACATTAGTGTTAATGGGAGAGAGGAAGGATAAAGTTATGACGGGCCCATTGCTCTTAGATCCATGAGGGCTGAGGGAGGGGCGGATCAGTCAGTGACGGACAGGTGCTCCTCAGGCTCCTTTGTGCACACAGAGCCAGTGGGATTAGATGTGTATTTTCACAGCAGTTTTCACCACCGCTTATATCAACCAGATCTGAACTACAAACAAAACAATGAGATCTCTAGACATAAACGCGACATAGATGAAGATTATCATGAAAAACTCAATTTGTTTCAGTAGTGAAATGCATAGCTTTCGCACAGGAGGAAGCCAAGATTTTTCTGGATTAAGGTTTAGAGTTAATACGAGTGGAAACTTAATTCAATGTTCTCTTAAATTTAATATGGCATACATTCAAATCCCCAAGATGGCATAAAGTAAGTAAAACTGTGTGTTCCATTTCTTTATTAAAGCCACTGTAACTGATTTTTACTGCCTTAAAACCGTGAAAAACAGAACTAGTTCATTCAACGGTTTGCAGTAAGTTTCTCACTTACCTTATGCATTCCGGGCATCCTAATTATTCACCACAATGAGTTTATAAGTGCTTTGCAACCTTCCAAGACCAGAGCGGAGTTTTCCATCATGGTAAATCTAACAATTGGCATGCTAAGCACACACTTTCTGAATCTTGGACAAAAAAACAAACAAACACTTTATCATTAGATGCAGACAGTACACTGTGGACTTATTTTGACCCCAAGAGCTGCTTGTATCTGTACTGAGGCAATACAACTTTAGCTAAATTACATGGAAAACTATCAGGTAGTGACCATAGACTGTATAAAGAAGTGGACTAAGGGAGTTTGACATCACCCATAGCGGTCGGCTCCAGTCAAATGAAGATCATTGAGGCTAGCAGTTACAGGAGCAAATTTGGAGCCGAGTTCCGACTGCAAGTATCATAGCAACCAAACAGCCAATCCGGAGCCAGGCTGTTAAAGGTAACGCCCCTTCCTGCCTGCACCGCTGGTTTAGCAGGGAGCGGGCGCTGAGCAACGTTGTCAATCAAACCTGTTGCTAGCGCTAGCGGGAGCGACCTCGAGGAAAGAAGGCACCAGTTGTCTGTTATTAATGTTCATATCTTGATTTACGGACAACATGGCAAAATAAAAACACCAATATCATGTAGAGCAGGTCAGTACGAACATTTTATGACCAAAATGACGAGGCTCACTGCAACAGTTACAGAGAGAGGGGTGACAATTTCGATGGAGCCGGAAGTGCACCCATGATCACTTCCTATTTGGAACGCAGCGGCTAGCAGGTTAGCTATGTCCATTTATATATACTGTCTGTGGTACAGGCCATTTTTCTGCTAATTTCTTTAGAGAATCAGAATTTATGAAATGTTTACAACCCAAACAGAGCTAAAACGAAACCTATAAATTGATGCTTCTATGACTGTAAATATGTTATTCATCAGATTTATACATTTTAGAGTTCAAAGGGTTTTTTCAGTATGTAATGCTTTGCTGACCCCTGACCATTTTGTTTGGGTGGAAATACTGAATTCTTGACAGGGCAACGATCATGCAGGTTTAGATCTCTGGACATATCAAAAGAAATCAGTGAAAAAGTAGATTTCTTTGCATGTGTATACAGTAGACACAGTGGTTTTAAAAACAGTTGGATGTAGAAAAGCACATCCAGATGACTAGAGCACAACAATGTCAGAGAAACTTTTCACCCTGAGTGACACAAGCAACAGCAGTTTATACAGAGCTATAATCTAAATCGAGATGACTCCATGCCGAGCTACAAATTAAATAAAGCCCAAATCTGGATTCAATTATCATGGTTTCCAATGCCTCCATTTCGGCAACATTGAAATGGCAAAATAAACACGAGCGTCGCTGTATCAAACAAAAGTCTGACCAGTGTTAGTTTTGTGGGAATGCTCAGAAAATGAAAAGCCCTCGCGGTAAACACAACTTCTTACTGAAAACTGTGAGTTGCAGCAAATGTTTTGTGAGTGTAGTAATTGTTGATGTGTACATGTGTTTGTACATGTGTGCTAATTAAGCCTGACAGACTGTTGATGGCATTCGGTAAGTCTTTCAGCAGCAAGGCCGACAATGAACAAAATATGGATGAAGGATTATGACACATACTGACGTTTTCTAAATAAATACTTCTAATTGATTTCATGTTTGGCCCCTTTCTATTTCTTTGGGGTTTTGGGAGACTCTTCAGGCCTTGTGAGATCACTAAATTTATAGGTGAGCTCCTAACGTCCTCAATATGCCTTGAGTTCATTACTATCTGCAAGTATTGGGAGAATGAGCTTGAAAAGTGATATCAAACTAGTGAATTATTATGATTTATATCACATATGAGTACTGACCTTGAATGCTTAATCCATTAATACTTGTAAGCAGACCAACATTTTTACCACAAATGCACAAACAGTATGGAACTGTTATTCTTTTCAGGGTGCTATAAATATAAAACCAAATAAAAGTGCATTTAGACAAGCTGCTAATAAGATGTCTATTTGAAGTGCTTGGCTAAACACATCATCTTCTAAGAGCCATCATAAACCTGTTTTAAATATACGCTCTGGAGCCAGAAACACCAAATACAAGACTTATCACTTCTTCTAATCCACACACACATGCACGTCTTCTAGCCTCCCTGTAGCTCCAGTCTCACCTCATCCACTCCTGGCTAACACAAACCTGCTCTTATGTGGTTCCCCTCTCCCCCAGCGGGCCGTCCACACCGCCCAGACACAGCCGCCATCCCGGGCCGCTTTATCCCCATCTCCAACCGCGCGCACGCCACGATTTATTAGCCTCTTCAACCAGAATGTAATTTTCACCATGTTAGTTTTGGTGAGTTTTTTCTCCTGGTTTTGGGATAGAGGGTCCACTCTGTCCAACAGCAATAGTCCAAACCCACAGCAGCAGCTAAGTGATTTATTGGCTTCTTTTTATTGAGGTGAAAGAGAATGTGAAAGAAACACAAGTTAGAATAACAGCAGAAGTGAGAGTGAGTGTGAGGCATAACGATAACACACATGGAGCTGCTTAAAAATCACTTTAATGGCAAATGATTTTGGAAGTACGCTTTTTAAAATATTACATAACCAAATATGGCTCCCTTTTCACCAAGTGAGGAATATTTTTAGGATTTAAATTTTCAGTTTCTATTCATTTGACAACTTCTTCTATTGGCTGAATTGAATGTGGAACTACTACTGGGGAAGTAAAGAGTATACAGATCTTAAAGGGGGTATTATGCAAAATCGACCTTTTGGAGCTTTCTACCATGTTATAATGTTCCCTCATCAAAAAACATGCCTGGAGAGGTTTAGGTGTCATCCATGCATGGTTGAGTAATATCATGATCTTTTTTCCGGGCACTTTTGGATTATGCTTAGCAGTACGGGCCTGTACAAGGTTCAGCCCACAAGCCTATGTAACCCATGATCAATTTTTCATAAATATTTAAAAGCAGGGTAAAAAAACCCCCAGTAAACTACAACTTCACAAACCTGATGCGATGTGCAGTACTTTCATTTGCAGAATGCATGATGATTGTGTTGTGGAGCAGGGACTCGGGCTGAACTGAATGGGTCAAGCTAATACGAGCTAATATTGGGGATGGAGTTTTCAGTGTGTGAGGTGTTTTTTTCTAATGCTTCCCTGACAGGTATGTTTTGTCAACAAAGAAATCGAGTTGAAAGTAGTCCAGAGCAGCTTCTTGTGGATTAACCACTACTATCCCTCATTTAAATACACTATGCTGCCAAGCTCTGTCTACTGTTCGCCTTGATAACTCACAAACGCTGTCTTTCATGTGAGTCCAACTTTTATAATGTTCTCCAGATCCTTAGACGTTTGTAGCCCTCACTTGGCACATCCCCAGGGCAGATAATGGTTTCCATGTAGAGGACCGTGATGCAAGAGACAGATACCGCGAACCAAAAGAGCATGGTTCAAACTATGGCAGGGCGAGTCAATGCACCTTATAAAAGTTTGGAAATTACATGTAATCGATGTGATGTGCCGTTCTGTGGCCATAAACCAGAGACTACACAGAGACAGCTCATGAGTCATAAGATTTCAAAGAAGGAGAAGATTGTCTAATGGGGAATGAGAGGTGGAAAAGACAGAATATGAGACAGAGTTGTGAGCAAATTATATGGAGAGGAGATAAAAATCCCACTGTGAATGGCTTTGGAGAGACAGATGTCGGGAGTGAATAATAAATGGACCGGTGCAGTTTCACAACATGATGTGAGATAGGCGCGTCTTAATCCAGGACAGTGGCGGTGACTCACAGTGATCTTTGCCCCACCAGAACCTCCAGGCTGTCCCTTCACGCCCCCCTGTGAGGACATGTGACTATACAGGGGTGATATACGCAGGGTCGCACCGCTCCGAGAACCAGTGTCCCTCCCTTATGACTGACCAGAGCTAAATATACACATTTTAGCAGGCACTTGATTACCGCATCATCCACTGGTCAGAGGTGTGCCAAAGATGTCAGAAGGTTATTATATCTGTGCTTTGTACATTTGAAGTACACATGCTTAGTACGATGTAAAACATGTGAAAACATGGAAAATTGTATTTTTTTATTGTTATATTTTACAATTCACTACAGTGTGAATGTAGTTTCCATTGCACAATTCACATGTCTTTCTATGTGATGACATGACAATCATGTATTGATAGGTTCCGTTCACTTTATCAAATTGATGATGTGATGATTTTAGATAAATGTAGGGGGTTTATGACTCTATGGGCGACTCACTGTGTTTGAAAATATCAACCAAGATAGTGATCCTCGAATGTTGACTCTATTATTTGTTATGGATTGAGTCCACAAATTTGACATATTAATGTTATGGCCTAAAGTCCTTTCAACTGAACAGTAACATCTTAGAGGTTGAATAAAGACACCAATTTATGAAGATATTATGGAAAAAAATTATTTCACTTTTGTGTTTTTGCTGACAAAGAAGATGTTAAACTTTGTGCCAGTTTCTGTTTCATGTAGATAAGCTAAGATAGGCCCAGTAATCACAGTGAAATTAAACATAAACCAGGTCGGAACATCTACAATCTGACAGTTAAAAGACAAATTCTATAGAATGCTGACATGTCCTCCAGCTCAATGCTAAGCTAACATTCTAGTTGTGATGAACGCAACCTATTCCCTATGAATAATCCTCTAGAAAGAGTTGCATTTATAGACCTGTGCCAGTTTCATTTTGGTTTCATTCTATATGTATGGGAGAAAGTTTAACAAAAACATATGTTTTGTCTGAAGGCTCATATACAATCTATCAGCCACAGTGAATAGTGTTAACGTGGGTAACATATCCAAGCGCATTATTGCACATGTACTTGAATGTTAGTAAAAAGTCACTTCTGTGCAGTATCCTTTTGAGATAGTCTAAAAGGTCTTGAAAGCTTAGACACATGAACGCACAAACACAATTACATTTAGACATATAAACAGACATTCTCCACAGAGCGCCCTCAATCTTCTTATTTGTGCAAATCTAATCAAATCATTTTCTCAATAGCAATAAAGCACTCTTTATTTTGCTTGGCTGGGCACCCGTCCCATATCCTCCCCTCTGTATCCCACTCATGGCCCTCCAACCGTACCGCAGCGGGATCAGCTTTCCCCCCAATCCCACTGAAGCCATGCCATGTCGGCTGGAGACAATCAGCACAAACGCTCCTTAGTTATTCCTGCTTCTTTTCAAAAGCCCCAAATTCAATTTATGGACACATTTATTACCATGTCTGTCAGGGACTAAAAGGGACTTCCATAATCAGGAGCACATATCTGATCTGGTCACAGCAGGCCGCTCCACTTGGCCACAATGCGCTCTATTACACGCTCTGAGCCAGCTGATCCTCACAAGAGAGGGAAAACAAGAGCAAACAAAGGACTAGGTAGTTAGACATGGGAATGGGGAATAGCATGTAACATTTTCAAAAAACTGATCAGATTTTGGAGTAAGCCATAGGGAAACATCAGCGAGAGCAAAAGGCTTCTACCATGTAAAGGAGGATCGCATAGCAGAGAAATACATCTATCCCAGTGGCACGCTCCCCTCTTTTACAAGTTATTGGAAACATAAGTGCGATGTTTGTGTTCTATAATGATGTTTCTGACTGTCTCATAGGAGCATATAGACTTGAAGAAGTTGCTGTGGTTGTTTTCATTGTTTGAAGTTTTTCTTTGACGATGTCAAAATTCCCAAATCCACTTTTAACTCGACTAACAGGCTAACAGAGAGGAGTTTGTCCAGAGCCAGCTAAAACAACATTGAGACTTGAGCGATTTACTATCCCTGCTCTGCTTGTGAAACATTGATTCTAATGAGGAGTCTTGCAGGCAGCGTGTCAGTCAGTCAGCCGGGGAACACAGGGGCACGGAGTGGACTGAGAGCCAATGATTGAAGGCTTTAGTCTAGTGGTGTGTTATGGGACAAGCACATGCATATATATATATACCTACAAACCACAGCCCCCACTCGTTGGTTCAGTACTGGGACAGAGTGTCACTGATGCCTGAAAGCCACTGTTAACATAGGCTTGTGTCTGGGCAGGCTGCTTTCCCCTAGAGAGATGCACACCTTATACTGCACCATAAATCAATAGACATTCACTAAGGTTGACTTAACCCCTTAACGCTGCTGCTGCTGCTGCAAAAAAAAAAAAAAAAAAAGGAAAAATAAGCTCCCCTAGAGTGCGCTCTGAGAATCGAAGTGTGTCTGTCATTAGCCAAAATATGACATGTTAGCATAGCACATTTATGGGTGTTGAGGGCTGTGTGAATTCTCAGTGAAAAAACCCTGTCTGTTTGCTTTCCAGGCTAATTAGGAAGGCTATCACCAGACACCCTCTCAGGTAATGTCCTGGACACATGCCACCACTACCAGATTTCATCATGTTTTACCCACAACTGCAGCGCCACTGGAAAATGTGCAAGGAAACAAAAAAAAAAAATGAAATTGCCTGCTTGTCCCAAGTGTTAGTCTTGGATGTAGTCACTGCACTGGGGCTTAGGGGCTCCTCACACTAGTGCCAGGATTCTTAAAATGCAGTAACTGATATGTACCTTTTTCCCTCCCTTAAACAGCGTGAAATGTTCTGTTATTAAAATAAGAGCAAATCCCGCCGGAATGTTTTACACGCTTACTAGGTGTACGTCAAGGTGTGATACGACACCGGTGAATTGTGGCTTGAATTTGGACTTGGGGAATTTGGAATTATAGAGGAGAGACAGGCAAGGACGGTAGCTGTAATTCATATTTCAGGTTCGCTAGAATATGAACACAACTTTTTTTATTTGAACATAAACCATTCTGGCCCCTACAGCTTAAGGCAAGACACTACTGGCAAAACAGCAAGTTTGCTCTTTCATACATACACCAAACATTCTAGTCTTGTATTTAACAAGAGTTTGACGGACTGTACGGATTTGTTGATATCTAATCCCGATATCTAAGCCCGATTTATCAAAGTTTAACTCCAAAATGTAGGTTTTTTACACCAATCTTGTTTTTCAATTATTAAAAATATATCCAAAATCCCCTCTGTATTTTTTGCACTAATATGTCAAGCAGCCGGAGGATGTGTCTGGGGTTAGGGAAATCTGGAAGTCTGCTGCTGGATGGAAGGATGTCAACCAGGAAATTTGAACCTGACTATATCAATTTTTTAGATTTATATGTCCCAAATATGCACATTATGAACTGAACATTATATGATGAAAAACTTGTAACTATAGAATAAGTTTCAAATGAATATTCGCCCGCAGTGTCTTGCGTTAAAAAAAACACACGTCAAACTTCACTGTCCTTAATCGTAAACACCAGGATGATAAATAAAACAGTACCAAGAATCCTACAGCGAGGAACTGAATAGAAAAGATCAATGCCTGTGTGTCTACAAGGAGCAGGCTAAAAGCATCCCTAGCATCTGCGCTAACAGTGGGCGGACATGGCGCACTAATCGCCTGTGTTTGTTCGTGTTTGAGGTTCGGGACGTCCAGCCGGCTCTGTGACAGCTGCACGTTCTAGCAAATCTGAACCAGCAACTGCAGACTGATGACAAATGCTCTGTTTGGAGAGGAGACGCTTCCCTTCTTTTGCTCTGGCATGTTTTAAAGGGATCATAAGACTGGATGTACTAATGGGAGAAAGGGAGCAGCAATTAGAGATGCAGACCATGTTGGCCTCAGTGATTTCCAAAGCACTTAAAATGTGTAATAAATGATCAAATGAGACAAGTCCTTTTAAGCATGCAGTCAAATTGTGTTTTCCTCAGAAGCAGGCAGTAATAAGAGAGCATGGCTTTGATTTGGCTCTCGCTACACACACTGAATTTTGGTGAACTGTGGTGGTGGAACACAGCTCAGAGCATGCAGACCATTTCAACCTGGAAAGACTTAGACTGACATGAAAGAAAAGTATTTGTAAGCTTTATTGAATGAGTTATCTTTGGCGCACAGACCCCGGCAGAAGACATTGTGATGAAGGGCGTGCCAGTTAGATGATGTTTAGGAGATGTCTTTCTCCTAGGGTCTAGACACTGGAGGTGGTCAAGGTGAGGCTGAGGCAAGTGAAGGGACGAGGAAACGAGGGGGTGCTGGGGAGCTGGTGGGGAGCGACACAAACTGAAGCGGCCGTGCATCTGCAATGGGGGTTTAAATACTGTGCGCTGGGGAGGAGTAATAGGAGGTGGTGATGAAGGCTGAGGAGCAGGTAAACTCTGAAGAAATGGTGAGTAAACGGGAGTGGAGTTAGGTGTTCCAGGCTGAATTTTCACTAGCTTCATTACTATATTTACTTCAATACAATTTTTAAACAAAATTGTATTTCTTGGAGTAGTTTTCAGACACCATACCTTTACTCCTACTTGAGGATGTAATATAATGTACTCTTACTTAAATAAACGTTTTGGTTACCCTTCCCACTATAATTCTACACATCATACACAATATCACAACATTAACTGATTAGAGCATTTGTGTTTCTTGTGTCGCTCCTTTAGATATGATTTATTTACTTTTTATTTTGTGCATTATTTTCTTTTTTCCAATTGCATTGAGTTCAAATTCATAAATCAGATGCTATGTCCACACCGCTACTCTTACATGTTACGCTTACTTGAGTAGTAGTTTCCCCACATACTTTCTTTATACTTCACAGTACTTAAATTGAGTAGTCCAGTTACTGCATATGGCTGGTTGCAACAGATGATCTGTCAAGGTGTGATTGATTGGCTGTGCGGAAAAGCAAGTCGATAAATAAATGACAAAAAATAAAAATCTGAGTGTAAACAAGTCAAAGCAGAAAGGAGGAGAAGAAATTGTTTGGTCAAGGCTGGAGCCAAATCATTTTAAACGGATCAGTCTTTTTCCACTGTAATCTATAGCCATGTGTAGAGTTGTGTCTGTCCATTTGTGTTATAAGTTACACACATCCTAGATATGTCGCAAGAAGGTTTATTCTGATAAGAGTTGATCCAGCATGCACATACCACTGAAAACCCCTTTTTATGGCAACAAACAACAAA
Source organism: Periophthalmodon schlosseri (assembly GCA_000787095.1). Lineage (NCBI taxonomy): Eukaryota > Metazoa > Chordata > Actinopteri > Gobiiformes > Gobiidae > Periophthalmodon > Periophthalmodon schlosseri. The sequence goes on from KN469123.1 coordinate 18,279, forward strand.
AAACAAAAGCAAACAAACAAAGAAAAACACAGTTGGTCTAGAGCAAGAAACACAAATAAACAAATGTTTTTGTACCTCTTTACAATAACTACATCTTAATTAATAAATAAATAAAGCATGAACAAAGACTTCAAAGATTCACTTAAGCAGTTTTTACATATAAGATGCTTTATTTTTATATGAAAACATTACATGATGATTTTTTTCTTATTTTTATGTAAGTGAACTGCAGAAGTTTCAAATCGATATCTCTGAATGTAAGATTTTTTCCTATTCACCTTCAGTGTCTCGTCTTAATTGAGGGGTTGGGGTTAGGATATTAATGAAGTAGTTCCTAAACCTGAATTTGTTCATTATGAACAGACGTCTTGTTCATACTTTGTTAAGGCTATATTAAGTGTACTTTTTATATCATATAGTGTTGTCAAGATAATGATAAATGAGTTCATCATTATAATTGTCAAGGCAATAATAACTTTCTGATTGAAATAAATATTATATATATACCAGAATATATACTCCACATACTCCACCACATACTCCACCACATACTCCACCACATACTCCACCACATACTCCACCACACAGCGCACATATGACATTCCTCAGTCATTCCAGGGACCAGACCACTTCCTCTCTCCGTATTAATGCATGTGTGTGTTCCCAGCAGAAGATGTCACTGCCGCAGATTGCTTTACAGGGATCACAGGGACATCTGTTAGGAAATGGAAAAACAAAACTCCAGCACGTTTTTACATGTTCAACAGAATTCAATTAAAAAGTGATTAGTGCGCGAATTAGTGGACCAGCTTAGTACAGCGTAGCATATTTGGGGCCTACTATCCACCAGTGTGGTCAGGTTACTGCAAGGATTACTCTTAACAGGATGACCTTTGACTCCAGGACAGGTGCCCATAGAAAGGATGGGGGACAGTTCATGTCACTATTCCGTTTGGGATTCACAGGCTTTCCGATTTACTTCATGCCATTCCCACTTTGTAATCACACTTGCAAGGATGCACATACTTGGAATGCTTCACTAATGGAGGACATGTACTGGGATTGCAAGAAGTTTAAGGTATGCTGGGTTGTATTATTTTTACGGTTTTATTTCTGCTATTGTGGAACTTACAACATATTCCTTATCACATACATTTAAATTGTATTTTCTAGTACAATGCAATTGGAAGAAAATTACTACCATCTTACCCACCATGATGAACTATAATGCATATTGGAAGTTTTGACCAATGCAAGAAGCTTATTATCCAAGCATTTATCCACAGTGATGAAAGGTGGACATGTATATTTGAAGGGAGTTCTAGTATAGATTAAAGGGGTCATATTATATAAACTCACTCAGAGCATTAGCTTACTCAAAGCTGTATTTTGACTCATGAATGTTTGAGTAATCCTGGATTGTCCTGCAAATTTTCTGTTTTTACCTACCCCTTATTCCCGCCCACTTCTCTGTCTAGGTCAAACAATAGGGTTCAGACATGGCACATAGCCATTTTCAGCAATAAAAACTATGCAAATCCTCTTGCTATGATCACATGCCACTATGATGAGGCAGGGCCAACGCTGCACTTTTGAATAGGATGTCAATGGACTTTCTAATACTATGTTGTTTTAGTCAATATTGTGCATTACAATGATCAAAATGTAAAATAAGGATGTGGGTTTGTTATAGTTTAATACTAAATACCCCTAGAATTATGTTAACTTTTAATGTCACGTTTTGCTGAAATGTTCATATTGAATTTTTTCCGAACTAGTTCAAAAATTAAGCACAATTTGGCTTGTAAGACTTAAATGGTTGAGTTGTGTGTATGCCTTGTGAGATAAACATACAATTTCAGAGCTCACCATAAACTCTACATGCATTGAAACATGTGGTAAAGATAAAGGCTGAACTCTGTCCTGTTATTACGCGCTGGGTCAAACATAAAACAGTATTCAGCTCTGTGTAAAAAGGTGATTTTCATATCGTAATGTCCCGTGCCTAAATGACAGGGCCGACTCTGCTTGTTCATCACACAAAATGCTTTTTTTTTCACCAGAATGACTGTGTAAAACAGATGTATGTAAACATGCATACAAGACAATCATAACCCCAGCTGCTTTCATTCCCCACTGTTTACTATGGTTATGCCCTCCAGACTAAATAGGCCTGTTTGTCTTTACCATGCACTACACAGCACCCCATCCCCAGACCAGTACTTATGCAGCATGTGGAATAAACAGCTTTTCCCCAGTGGACAGAGTGTGGGACCATGGGTGAGTTCACGGCTGGTGGAGAGGTGACTGGAGGTCTTAGTGGATGAGCCTTATCTATTCCAAACCAGTGGCACAGCATGGATGTCCCAACACTTGTTTTACTACACATATTTGTTACTGGATAATCACTGTGGTCTACATTCCATGCTTGGCTGAGTTTAAATTATGTTAAGACATAAGGCAGCGGGTAGGCACTGCATGTAGTTAAATCTAATACAGTTTGTGACCAAGCCTGGAGGTGCATGATACTAGCATCCAATCATTTCACAGTTTCAGTACCAGTGATATCTCTTTGAAAGACATGGTATACTGGTCTTCATTTTCAGTAACACCTTGTTTTATATGTTTCTGCCATAAATTGGAAAATGGAAGTAAAAAAATAAAACAACTCAGATTAGATTATTGTACATTATTAGAAATGGTCAAATTAGACATTGACAATGCAACTTTGTTTCAATGGGATTAATAAATAATAATAACCAACCTTACTTATAGGACATATCCTAAAGTATAGCTACTGTAACTTGGTAGTCTGTTTATGAAGGACAGTAAATACACCAGAGCACTGGGAGTGAAATTCCCTAATTTAGAGATCATGACCTGTTTTCAGAAGTGCATTATCTCTGGAAGAAAGCTTGGCCGCTGCAGAATCAATTAAAAGAGCCAGAGAGAATGGAAGGATTAAGAAAACTACTGCGAGTGCACACCAGATAAGGCTGTTTGAAATCCTCATTTATCTGATAAAATGATTATCCTCCAAAGTAGTCAAGGTAGCCATTAAAAACAATAGCAGCAGATTATGTGTGGCTACAAAGTTTACTGTTAAATGCCGAAGCTCATTGATTGCACTGTGACAAATATGCCTAATGAAAACAAACTGAGTAATGTTTTATATTGGACTTAAAATTCTTTTTTGATTGAAAAAATCTGTGTGGCATTTAAAGCAATTGTCTCAGATTACAGGCCATATGAAGGCACCGAAATGTGATTAATCACCCATTTGAGTTTAATATCCATTTAATATCAGACAGATTTAGTCTTATTCTTTATCAACACAAGCAGACCACTCAAGCTTAGCAGAAAATCTATACACGCAGCACAGTGCGGAATGTCGCCATGTCCTTTTAGATCCATTAATCACTCACCGAAGAGGCAACAAATGAAATGGCAAACACAAAGAAAGCATCATGGATAAAATTCTATCAGCGAATGTTTGTTTTGCTTTGACAGATCAAATCAATAGTTTCTAACATATGCTTAATCCACATTTGGGTAATGTGTTTTGTCCCAGTACAGATATATTGTAAAAGCAGCATTCAGGGTTAAAATAAGACTACTGTGTGAACTACACCATTAATAGGCTAAGTGTTAGCTTTTCCGGTTATGGCAACATTATGTTCTGGCCACTGGAAGTGCCTGTGAAAAGTGCTTATAAAGTCATTGCAGTGAATAATTAGAATTGTATGAATACATTAGGAGTGAGGAACAACTTTGGACTGCAAACTGTTTTTGAGATAGTAAAAATCTGGTACACCGCCTTTGACATATATGTCCTTTTACTACCCTCAGTACTTGGTATATCCAATCATTAGATCTAGCTATAGCCCTAACTTTTTCCACCACGTTGTTTTCCTACTAAACAGCATTGTATTGCAACATTTTTTCAACAATGTCTACTGCAGTGAACAAAATCTTTCATGATTTCAGAAATAATTCATAAGCTGGATGTTGGCATTGTGATCATCTTTTGACGTTCATCTTAGTTTATCGGGCTTTTGATTTGGCGGTGCATGGCTGGCCGTCGGAAGCCACAGTGGGCCAGAGAGGTGAGGAGAAGAGCTTTGTACTGAGGTGAGGCTGACACTCTCTTTATCTCCTGCTGTCAGACAATATTCTGTTTGATCCAAAACTGCACATTTCAACAACTCTAGTTAAATGGCCACAACCTGCTAGCTAACGGCTTGCTTTTCAACTCCCACAATGCTGGAAAGTGGCATTGAAGTGGCCTATGAAATGGTGTGTTTAGTTCAATACTATATGCGTAAATCAGCAATATGAGTAAAATGAAAATAAAGGTACCAAAATTAGTAGATAACACAGTGAAACACAAAGTTTAGCCATAACATATACCAAAATAATAAATTATTTATTTTTTCACACTATGGATGGTTTAAATTGTGAGTTTAGCATCTCGACCAATGCCTCACATATGTCTGTCAAGAGGTGTTCACTGAGTGGCTGTTGCCGTGACGATATCGCGCCGCATTTGCATAAAGTTGACTTTAGTTCAACTCTGCTACGTTCAGGTCACTTGGATAGTGCCTCTCTCCTGTCCACTTCCTTTAGTCTCCTCCCTGATCCAGCAGCATAGGAAATGAATGGGAGCTGGAAGCTCAAGTCGCTAATGCTGCTCTTGGTGTGAGTGCAAAATTAGGCTGCCAACCTGCACCAGCCTTTTAAAGTTGGTGAAATGTCTTGCCCAGGAACACAACAACAGCATGGAGTGGTCAGAGCTGGGATTGAAAAGTCGATCTTTGAGTTGCTGGACATACGCGCTAACCACCAAGCCACTACCGCCCCGAGAAAGTACATTAACATATATCTGAACAATTTTCTATCATGACAACATAGTATTGATCTTTAATATTGAGTGTATTACTTTTAATAGTTTATATTTGTGTATTTCTTACACTTTTGCCTTTACTAGGCACTGAGACAGTCAAGCAGACACCAATTCAATGAGAAAGACAGGGAACAGCATTGAGAAAATCAGCTTGCACCAGGAATCAAACAAGCTCATGTTATACTCTACTAGGTGAACCGCAATGTGCCCCCGAAGTCCTAATTTACGCTTTTCAAAACTCATGCCCTCCTTCACACTTCCACCTTAACCCTCAGATACCAGATCTAGACTGATCTAATAGAGACTTGAGTGTCATCCAGGGTATAGACATAGTCCCCACAAGATCACAAATCTCCCACACATTACACATGTTACATTTGCTTGCACATAAATTGATGGGACACTTCTAACACATCTATATATAGACTTGTATCTGTATGTAGTGCAAATGGTAACTCTTTGGCCTTAGTCACAGGTATACCTCCAGCTAGCTTCGTAATGAGTACCATTCTTTTCCTATGCCTCTTTCTTTTTGGTCCTTTTAAGGGATGGGTGTCTTTTAGCAGCTCACATCACAGACTCATACAAAATGCAATTAAAACGGATGTGCTGCACTGGTTCAGTATGGGGAGAGAGAGTGGTGTGTAAAAAAATAGAGAGGAAAAGGAGAGGACGTGAACAAGTGAGACGTGACGAAGAGAAAGAAAGCTCTAAGTACGCAGGGGGAAATGTACAGCAGCACCTCTCCTTCAAAACCACCACTGATACCGTTGTCTATTGATCTTTATTACAATAGCGGCAAGCTGTAAAATGTTTGATGGTTTTGTACAGATCTTAGTCCCCCTCATTCATAATTACTGCTACACATGTAGAACCAAGGGCAACTTCAGAAGGGGCACTGTTTGAAAAGCCGCTGCCAGACTGTAGGGATGATGGGAAATCTCAGTGGGGCCTCGCGGTAGCTCCGAGCCCTAAGGCTATCATTCCTCCTGTCAAACACCTGCAGCAACTTAAGTTTTACAAAGATAAAATTATGGAGTTGATTTTTAAATAAAAAATGAGACCAACGTCTGTTACTTTGTACATAAAGAAACGCAAACTTGTGATTTTCAGCTTTTAACAGACAGAAAGTGGATACAGGTGTAAACAAAATACTGTGTGAGTGAGTTCATGAGTGGCTCAGCTTTAAAAAAGGGCACAGTCTAAATAATAGAGACCATCCAGCCTGAAATTCACTATAGGTTTTTTAAAATCATCAATTTATACTGTGTTTTTGGTATTTTAATTTTTTAGTGAAGTTTGATTTTATTTGAGCTGTATCTATCACAGACTACTTTATCCTTTGCATCCTCTCTCAAAAACTTTACTATTTTTAAGAAATTTCTGTTGAATGAATGAATTTTCTTCTGTTCCTTATAGCCTACCAACGTAGTTATTCTCTATTCTTGATTCCACACAAATTTAACAGTAAATTACACCCAATCTCAGCCATCTCAATAATCTAAATACATGTTTTGGTCTTTCCTAGCGGGTTTCATGACATTTCACCTTTGGGCAGTCAAACAATATTAGACAAATAACTGCCATTTTTTATGTTTGTCGTTGACTACAACATTTTATTGGGTAGCCTATTTACCATTGTAAAAGCCAAACAGCTGTACAACTTGCTCAGGCCTTGCTGGTATTCTGGGACAAAAAGTACAGAACACCCCAGGACCCCCGGGCTGGCCTTGGCTTTGCCTCTTTCCTCTCTTGTCAAATTTTAATGTGCTCTCTAAGTGGAAGCCATGGGAGCAAGAGAACAAAGCGTAGGGCGACAAGTGAACCAGCCAACAAACAAGTTTCAGTGACATTTTAGAAGAGCAACGAACAAAGGCAAAAGGGTAAAATATGGGGCAATGTTGTGATAGATAAAAACACATATTTACACAAACCACTTATTATACATATACACACAGGGATGTAGAATAGGCATACAAAAGAAGACGAAAACAATGTCCTGGTGAGAATATTGTTGTTCCTACCAGCCATGAACAGGCAGAGGAGACCAAAAGTGGCACACCCTAAATAATGTATCAAGTTCTTTCTAGCTGTTCAGATATAAAGAGAAGAACTGTTTTTGATCCTCTTGCATTGTTTAGCAAGTAAATTATATTATTCATTTGTGATAAGACTGACTAATAACAATTCCAAAAGATACACTGACATAACAATCCTATTAAAAGTCAGTGCGTATACTAGTTAGCAGTGATCTCACAAGGGTCCCGATACTATCCCTTGCGGTACGCCACAAGCAGAAACCCAAAGCTCTTGTGTCACTGTGCAGCCTGCCACTGATTAACATTTAAAAACCGGGAATACTTTTGTCCAGAAAGAGAGAAGCAAACTTTGAGCTCTTGAAAGAAAGTGCGAAAGACGAAGGGGGTTAAAATAGAAAAAAAAAACAGAAAAGGGTATGATCGGAGCCGTATACAGGAAGCATTTTCACATAGCATGTCATGTATAACTTATGAAGTCCTGACAGAGCTGCGTGCACATTCTCCATTCCCTTTGGCTGTCTCTGGCTGGCAGTCCGCACATGCCAGGGATGAACAACTTGCTCTCTCCCCTGTCCCTTCGTCTATTCAGGTACTTCCATATCTCTTGAGGTTGCAGTTATATGGAGGTGGCAGCTAGAGTTGTCCGGAGCTGGAACACTACAGGGCAGTCAGGTGTCTTATCGCTGGCCCAGTGCCCCTGACTAGTTGCCCAGTTGCTTTACCTTGTGTTTAGACATTCTGACAGAACTTGCAAAACCACTAGAAACCAGGGAATCCTTATCTGACACACACCACCTCCAGACTGCATTTACATCCCACCCATTTCACCTGTCTGTTTTTTTCTGTTTTTTTTTTTCTAGTTTTGTGCTTCTTTATCCCTCTTCCATGACTTTTCCAGCTCCCCTCCTTCAACTCTGCTCTCTCTCATTCTGTCATGTATCCCTCCCTGTCTCTCCCTCCTGTGTCTTTTGAGATTCAATAAGAGCCCCGGAGGCAGGAGAGAGAAATACATAGGGGGCTGTAAAAACATCTATAGCTTTATTTACAAAGGACCAGGTATTGCCCGGCGTTAAATCCGGGGGAAATGATTTATTTTCCACCCGTGTGTGGCACTGATCCCCGAGGCGTAACTCAAGCAGTGGACCGGCTTGGTGCTTGCAATTTACGGTGGCTGCAGAGGCTCATAAAGGAAGAATGGATTAATCTAGAACATGACATAAACAATACAACTCTGACAGCCCTATTAAAAGCTGCGCTACTCAGCATCAATTTTTTTATTCTCTTTTTATGTGACATAGTGGGAGGTTCAGGCTATGCTCCAGAGCCGGAAAACTGACCAGGATTGTCAGAGTTTGTTGTTATGATTCCCAGAGTATCGAATTTGGGAACGGAGGTCCGGAGTCCATCTACATATAGCTCCTGGACCTTTGCACTGTTTAGCCATCAGACATCACCACACATATCAGATAACCAGGTCCAAGCTCCCACATCGCTCGTTAGGCTGGGGCAAAAAGGTTTCCTGTCCCAGCGCTGGTGGCCTCTTCGTTTCCGAGAGTTGGCTGTGTTTTGGGAATGTGCTTACTTACTTTCTCTTGGCATTGACGTCCATCTTTAAATGCTGTTGAAGTTTGTCGGAGGAAAACATGACATGAATGTGATACGCGATAGGGATAGAACACGGCCTTCAGCTGCTCCCTGACCCCACAAATGAAGAGGTCACTTAGCATCTTCAGTGACCCACAATGGCACATGCAGTTTGTCATATTGTAAGGTCATCTTCTGGCAGGGACAGGTGCACGCTAATCCATGCAAAACACACAGGCACAAAACATCCATCTAGGTTTTTAACACTTTTAGAACAAGCATTTCCCCGACAGCCCCCTGCAGTTACGAAACAGAAGTCTGAAGACAAGAGTAACTAATTTATTCTCTGCAATGGATGAAAGCGTCAGAAGCAAGAGGGGCAGAAAGAACAGCCCTGAAATTGAAATCAATAAGTTCATTAGACTGCACACTCTGTTCACACTGCGCCCTGTGCTTGCCTTGCAGACAGACACAACAACAACAACAAAAACAGGGCTGCAACACGGCTTGACCTATGTCCACTGGCCAAGCATTCCATTTATTTAGCCCTTATCGCAGGCCTGATCTGAAGAGGCAGCTACACACTGATAACACCCCAGGATAATAGCAAGACCAGACAGAGCCTGACCAAAGGAAGACAGCCTGCAGAAAAAGAGAAAGCCAAAGAAAGCTGAAGCATTGGGGATCTTCTGACGTTCATTTCTCTATACACACAGACAATGGTGAAATGTGAGAGCTTCTTATAGGAAACTTTTATAAGGGTTGTTTTTTGCTGCCACTCCTCTTGTTTGAGTCTGTAATTTAGCGGATCCCCATCAATAAGTGAGAGCTTTGTGGATGCACGGCCTGACAGTTAACAAGACCCAGGCTCTATCTCCAACAGACAGAATAACAAATGCTGTTGTCTGTGCGTGCACATTGAACAAACTGTGAATACACCTCATCACTCATGCGCCAGTTCAATGTTGTCAGGGCTTCCGTTCAACACATTGTACAAAATGAGTGTGCTACAGGCAACTGCAGAAAGTTTTACCATTCCGGTGACCCAAATAATGTTTCTGCGTGTACAGTAATCATCTCTGGAGGCCCGCAGGCTTGCAAAGATCAGTAAAGCTGATGTCTACCGCCACCTAACAGCGCCCATTATAGCTCTAGTCCAAAGCCCTGCAGCCTGTCCCAGTCAGATTTTACTGCTGATTTATAACAAAGTGTTAGCATACTGCATATTCTCTTGGTGACATGCACATATACACACTCGCAAAGGCACAAATTGTTCTCGACCCAAGCTCAACCTACTGCACCGGAGGAGGCCAAACCTGTCTTCAAGGGCGCCGTTATCACACTCCCATTGCCCTTTTCACCTGCAGATTACAGCACAGAGCTAAGTGGTCTGGCTAGACCAAGATCCTATCTCCATTCACACAAATAAGACAGAAATGGATTTATATTAAATCTAAAAAAGAAAATCTTATTCAATGTCTTATCATAATACTTATGGAATTGTGCCATTTTCTTTAGTCTTTTTGTTTCTCATAGAAATGTATTCTATCCGGAAGCTTGGGGAGTTACTATCCCATGGGGTTTCTGGGAACACAAACACTCGACTGCAGTTGGCAATCCACTGTGTGCGCTAAAGAGTTCAACAGAAGCCAAAACATTTGTTACGCACTCATTTCATTTCCTGGTAGAAACATTCAGACCTGCAAGGCAAATGTGAGAACACACGTTTACATAGGAAAGCACAAAGGAAACCAAGTGTCAAAATTTTCCCTTAAGTGAAACAAGAGCGGT
>KN469123.1:28662-40780 GCA_000787095.1 Periophthalmodon schlosseri
GAGTGGAGGGAATTAACTCTTAATGGAAGGTAGAAGCATGCTCTGCATACTGCAGAGTAAAAGAGTGGTTAGACCGTGTGCCCTGTGGCTAACACTCACAGGTGAAATCTGTCTCATCAGGAGCTAATGCTGCATTGGAAGTGAAACATGTTTGACTGGACACTAAACCTGTGCCCGCTGGCATCAGGTGCAAGCGTAATGAGTGAATGTAAAGCATATTTCAGCTAATACTCTTTGCGGAGCTCGTACCTTTCAACTGACAGTCCTGAATTTCCCAAGATGGCACAAGGATCGTACATTCTCTACTCAAGGTTTCTTGCTGAGAGCACAGCTGAGGTTTATTCAACATTATACGGACTACATAGGAGAATGTCCAGAGGCGTTTCAAAGCTTATCCATATTTAAGGCCTGGAACTTACTGGCAGGGCTTTGCCCCGGGCACACAACTCAGCCGTATATATGAGTATACAGAAGACGGGCCGGTCCAGAGGCCACTGTTGACCATTTATTTATGAAGTCAAAGCTCTGTGGCAACATGCTCTCCACTCTGAAACACCTTAAAACACTTATATCCAAGCTGAATTTTTCATCTCAGTATTGCTGCACCTTTGGAGTCACTTTCCAAGGCATGAGGAGAGGCAAAGAACAGAGGGCGGCAGGAGGAGGGAGAGGACAGTGCAGGTGATGCAAGAGCCCGTCAAAGTAAACAGGTAGAGCAGAGGAGGGAGAGGGCTGCAGGCTGCCTCCTGCAAGGTCACAACAAGGAGACCATTAGTATTCTCCAGCACAATGCATTGGGTCTCCACTTTCATTCTTACAGTAAACTATTGTTCAGATACAAATACAATACACTTAAGTCAATGATTAGTATGTAAATTAACCCATTGGTGCCAAGGCACCATTACTCATTTTTAATATGCAGTGAAGTTAGAAATGCCCTAAAATGTAAATTTGGCTTGGAGGTCTAGTAAGCCTCTTTCTATTCAACTTTTTTATCCAGCGTCTTTACAGCTCTCTCTTTCATTTTGATCCGTCTATCCTTGGTGTGTGTGCAAGAGCAGAGGCAACTGGCAGGTGGCTGTGTGCACAGGTATTGAGGCCTATGAAATATTTACCAAAGCAATAATGACTCCCTGGACAGAATGAGTGAAGGAAGAAGGCAGGGAAAGGTAGAAGGGGGATCAGGAGAGAGGAGAAGGGGAGAGTGAAGACTGGCTGACATTCTTTTTTCTGTCAGAAGTGAGCATGAACAAAGACCAAGGCAGCGGCAGACCTGAGACTTTCCAACTTCACTGGTTCCCTAAGCACAGAATAAAGATTAGCAGTGTCACATGATAGGACTTCAATATCAAAGTGCTGACAGTAATGATAACAAATTGAGAATAAAGCGCAAACGGTGACACCTGATCCATTTTTATGACCTTTTGAAGAATTCACAGAAGAGAAGAAAAGTGGTCTCACAGCGAGCTCTCGGAAATCAAATACAAAAACAACCTGTTGAAGTCAAACCCACCTAAATAACCAAAAAGTACCTCACCTTCATGTGAACCTCATTTGTATTTTCCCAGAGGTTGAATGTGAGTAATTATGTCATGTGTCATGTACATAAGCTTCTGTAACAGGCAGCCTATAATGTCCAGGATCAGTTCTTAAAGCTGTACTATATGGTATGGTATAAACATATTAATCTTTCATTTATTTACTTACATCCATTTTTTATTACCAAAGATACTTGGTTCGGTAGAGTCGCCTGCTTATCTCCTTGGCGAGTGCTTAGTTTTCTGCCATTTCGTGGAATATTCCAGGCAAAACAGCAACACCTCCATGGAGGTCACCTTCACCTTTAAAGTACATAGTGACCCTTTAATATCTTGCATCAAGAGCCATAGAAAATATTAGACTGTGTTCAGTATTAAAATCATATCTAAACGAAATTTGAACCAGAGATATACCAGGCAGAAGCTTATAAAGTTGTGGCTGATGCTTGTAATGAAGACGAGGCCTCACGTACTATTATATTCTTGCAACACAGTATGAGAAACACTATTACTAGTTTAGCAATTTCAAGTGGCACATGTGCATCCAGTTCACTCAATCTAGAAAACAACCTTTAAACCTTCTTTAGTTAAAGGGAAGAGGCAGTGCTGAATAAAACATAGTCTGCAGCTCACACACACACACACACACACACTCACTCTCACACAGACTCCGTGTAACACAAGCCTCTACAGGGCAGATGCAGAGTCCAACTTCTAGGACGAGTGGCCCTGCGGCGCCTCTTTAATGCTGCCTCTTCTCTTGTTTGCAGAGAGCCGCTCGGCATCACACTGCGGGCCAGTTTGATCCGGACAGCCAGCAGAGTGGGCCTCAGATGAGACAGGGGGAAAGGAAACTCCACCGCCGCGCTGCTGTTTTCTCTTCATACCACTGGCAGGATGCTGGGCTGGCTCAGAACAACAGTGAGTCGTCTGTGAGAGCATGCAGGCCCTGGGTGAGGGATGGAAGGAAAGGAGTAGCTTAGAACAGCCGAGGCAGGGGGTCTATGTGGATGTGTCTACAGTGGGATACAGCCACATGATACGGAGCAAGGGTTGGGACAAACAAACATGAACCTTGCATCATATGATTCGCTGTGAGACCTCCGCTGATACTGGTACAGAAGGACAGAAGGAACTACAACTAAAACTTTGACTTAGAGCATCAAGGAAACTGCACACGTTACTGTATGGGATAGTTGTTGTGCTGTGACAGGGGTTCTCAACTATGGCTTTGATTTAATTTTTATTTTATTTTTTGCAATTTCTTATTAAAATATACTATAAGTAGGTAATTATTTCATATTTTGTTCACTATATGCTGCATTATTGAGCTCAAATGGCTTAATAATAGAAACAGGTCCACTGACTTCCTGTTCAAAACTGTAGAACTTCATAGGCATGATGCTGATGTGGTGGCATTTCACCTTAATAAGCAGCAGATTTTCATTCACGTGACATTTTTGAATCCTACATGTTTGACCCAGAGTCTAAATATTTTCAATAATCGCAAGTGAGAACATAGGGGCTTGGTGAAAACAGACATTTTTTGAGCATTCAAGCCTCAAATGTAGATCCATCCAGGATTATTCAAACATACATAAATCAAAATAATAAAAAAGTACTACAAATGCCACAACTTCATAGTGTTAATTATGACTTCTTAGTTTACATTTACATTTCTGACCAGAACAAATATAATGCAGTAACTGTAAAGATTTTACAGTCACCTGAGACAGAGAACAGTAGCACAATTTACTCATAACAAGCTAAAATCCTCCTTTTTCTGGAGGGATGCGACTTGACTCTGTTTGGAGGATTTATGTCAAAGTGCAGCATGTGTCCAAAACATGACACAGCCTGTGTACTCCCTGAAGCGAGAGGCTACACTTCCTGCTCTGCCCGCCTGACACACTGGACAGTTGACCTTTGACCCCTGGTTTCACCTGAGTCTCAGGGCAGCTCCACTGTCCGCTCTGTGCTCCGGGGGGTCAGGGGGGGTCGGGGGGGCAGCGTTGACACAGCAGTCCTGTGTTATGCTGAGCTATGAGAGTGTCCACCACATCAGCATCATGCCTTCACTCCGGAAACAAGTGTCACACCAAATGGGCTCTGGGGAGATCTGCGAGCAGGAGATGGATGTGTAAGGGGAGGTCCAATATTTATTTGACTTAAGCACTAACAATAACAGTGATAATTTTAATATTGCTTTGGGTATAATAAGTAGTGTAATATATAATATAGTTTAGATCATGGAAATACTTAATGAAATAAAAATATTTGAATGTTTTAATACTACTATAAACATTTTCAACACAGTACACAGTACACAGTAGTAACCTGTTAACACGGAATTATGACTATTTCTCAGTACAGATCTTTGAAATTTATATACAATTATTTGATGTTGATGGGAATTAAAGTGGCCACTTTTTTATAGAGTTTGAGAACTAACAACATAGTTAAATCCTAATCTAATCCTAATCCTAATCTAATCTTCATTGTTTAATTAATTAATTAATGCCAATTCACTGATCAGAACATGTATCGGATAAGACGATTATTACTATTATTAATTCAACTGATGAGAAATTACTATTCAGACTTTGATAAAACAGATTGTCGTGCAGCCGCACTCACAAACAACAAACAACTAACAAACAACTACAAGACCTTAACCTGACCTACACACATCTTACAGAACAACAGAATGAACACATGAACAAGAAGAGGATGTGAGTGGAAAATCCATGCAGCCCAAGTGCAACTGCATTAAGTCTGATGAGCGATGTTAAACAACAACTGGACCGGCGGGCAATTATCATGATTGGAGTGCTATTCCCTTTGAGAGTCATCAGAGAGAGAGAGAGAGAGAGAGAGGGAGAGAGAGGGAGACGGTATCCCACCTTCTCGCAGTGTTCACATGGGTCCACAACTCATTACCATGCGTGCTTTTACAGGCCTGGCCACAGCAGTCGATGCTCTCCACTTTATTTATTAGTAAATAGAGACAGATGGCAATGAGAAGGTGGTATTGACTAGCCATTGCATTTTAAACAGGAATCAATGGCAGGGGTGGGGCACAGGGAAGAGGGGCATTAACGCACTAATAAAGTCTTATGAAATGAGCTGTAGCCCTAATGTGCCATCTAAAGCTTTAGGCATTCCCCAATTTAACCAATACACAGCAGTGGTTTTGGGTTTGTTGTTAATGATGCGGAAGTTAATGATATGCAAGGTTCGACAGCTGTCATTACATTTAAAAGATGAAGCGATAGCCCATTGATCCCATTGATTAGTTTTACAAGTGGGTCAATTTGAAAGTGACAGGACAGCATAAGTAGTGGAGGCAAGTTGCAAATGCACCCAGGTACACACCATTAAACACAGAATTCTTCATTGCTGTCTTAGCTAAGAAACATGGGTTGGCTGTTGCTTATGTTAATGACAATTTGTTGGTGAGGATGTGATGAATGTTAGTCCAGTTGCAGTCATAGCATACCAGCAGTGAAGTAACAAAATACCAAAAATACGTACTCAGAATACTAATTTTGTGTAACTGTATTCTGGTACAGTTCTTCTTTCATTTGGTGGTGTTCAGACTATAGTTACTTTAATAAAATCAGTGGAATAAGACTTTCACTCCTCTCTTTTTCTTATTTTCATAATAGTGTGTTCATATACTGCCTCAGCCTTTTCAGTCACTATCATATGGACAAAATGTTGTTACTGTTTTAGCAATGGGGGCACTAGTTTTGGTGAGTCCTTGTGCATTTTTCCTTTTTAGATTAGTGATAAATAAATGCATAACAAACATCACAACAAATATGAAGCTTTTTTTGTGTGTGTGTGTGTTTTTTTTTATTCAAAATACAGTACTCTGATAGGACTAATATTGAACAGCTAGAAGTGTTTTTAGGAAGCCACAATGTTACAATAAGCTTTATAATTATGAATTATTAGTTAGTTGATCCTTCACCTTTGCTGGACTAGCACAATCAGCACCATTGCAAGATCAGACCAGCACCTTTGCAGAGATCTCTTTTTTCCAACATGGTCTGACAGTGTGTACAAGCTACAGTCCGCCAGCCTGCTCTCCTCTCCCTCTCCTTCATAACCTCTCTGCCCTCTGCATGGGGAGCAGGTGGGCTTCCTTAAACCACCCACCACAGAGGCAATTAAGACATTAACCTGGATACTGCCTGGTGAATACACGAGAGATACACTGGATAGAGCAAAGCCATACAAGCAGAGCACCAGAAGACAAGAGTCAAAAGTAGAATCTGTTCCTCCATAGAAACGCACAGAGCTGTGGTGCTGAGTGAGACTGGAAAATGGATGTGAGCAGAGTGTACACAACCATCCCCTCCATAGTAAGAAGGTCACCGGTACTCTCAGAGGACTCCCTTAAATAAAGTCCCCTATCCTGCACTTTTCTGGGCAAACAACCTCCTCTGCTCTTTATTAACTAAATATGAGGGGACTTTGACCAAGGGGACAAAAATTCAATATTTTTCCCCCCACCAAATATTTAAACCAAGCAAATAAACAGACAAATAAATAGATCTCCTCTGCCAGGGGAGACGAGGCCAGGCGGTCCCCTGGATGTAATTTGACGGCCCACTTACTTGGAAGACCAGAGCCCAGTGCAACTCAGACACTCATTTGAAGAGCTGTCAATCACAGGGCAGCAGCAGCAAGGTTGGCGTGGAGATGGGAATATCTTTATGTGTTTGTGTGTGCATATGTGGAGGCTGTTTAATGTGGACCCACTAGATTTTCAGTACCAAGGTTAGAGAGGATAAGGTGACGTATGCATCCCACCATCTGATTTGTTTACTGTTTAGATCTTGACTTCCATTACTTCATATTAAACAACTAAAATATTTTTAAACTGTATTATTATTATTATTTAATACAAGAATTTGGCAACAAGAGGTCACTAGTCCTTTGGTGCTATAAATATGAGTAAATGAAAGGGTGAGGACTCAAATAGTATGCAAATCATAAACCATGGCTTTAATTCAAAATTATTTTCCTTTAAACGTTTGAGTGGCTTGAAGATCGAAAAGCGATAAATAAATTAAAATGTTTTGCCAAAAATCTTATCTCCATGGTTTTAGCTTTTTATTTCCAGGTGACATGCCACCTCCAGAAAAGAAAAATATTTAATAGGATATGGAGGTATATGTCTCAGGGAAGTGTTAAGAGTTACTGTATTTGATTATTGTAAAAAGCACTGATTTATCTGAAAAATAAACCAATGTGAATGCAAATGCTCTTTAGTTCTTTGTTAGGCATCAAGAGCGGTACATGCAAGGGGTTTGAACAAAAGACAAACACCTTATCAGAGAATCTATTTTGTAGTACTTGACTAGTTATGTAAACTTCCTTTTCGCAGTATTTTGATGTCTTTGTTCCTGTTCCTCTCTTATCATTCCACAAGCAAACAAACTCCTTCCTCCTCTCCTTGTCTCCCTCTGCCCCTCTAAACCAGACTGATGCTGGCCTAAGCCTCTGCTCCATCCTGCTGGGTAAAGCCAGGGTGAGAGACTGGCGATATCAAAAAGTCTTTTCATCCATTTTAGATGAGATGCAGATGACTCAATTATGCTTGGCCTGACATCAAGACCACTTGGCGGAGGAGCTGCTAACGCTGGAAAACGATCCATTTAATCCCACTGATATGAATGGCAGTGCGCTAACTGGGCACGCAACGGTAAGAGGGGGAGACAGGTGCAAGGGAGGATGCTTCAGAACTGCAGAGGAGAAACAGGACTGATTATATGGCAACAATGTAGAGCAAGAGGGAAGTAGCTATTAGCAGTTTTAATGTTGCTATGCTAGTTGTAGGAGTCCCATAACCAGTCAAGAGTTATTTGGTACATGGATATTTGTACATTGCCAAAACAGTGCCAGAATGTGTGTGACTCAGAGCAATGTACCTGTCACCCAGAAAAAGGAAGCTGAAACTCACGAATAGTAACTGCACAGAGATTGTTCATGGCTTGAAAAGAGAAACAAAAGTATTTATTACCAGTCATTCTTAATTGGAAGAGTGTGATTGTAATAGTTATAGGCCTATCATAAAACACTGATGTGTGTCATGTACATTTGGATCTAAAAAAAAGTAAAAAATTTGAAATAGGTCAAGCACTAAACTGGTGGTGAGTGAGTGGCAGTGATGTCCTGCTGGACAAATGCTCTCTCGGATGGTCATCAGAGCCAGAGTTCTGGTCTGACCCACTAACATGCTCCACATTTGATCAGAAGTGCGTTTAATCTATCCACCCTCATCTCCCACTGGACTTTCCCTTTCCTCTCTGCACCATAAGTACACACTATACCATGCTATACACTGTGCTCAGCTGTCAGCATCAACATCAGTTTCAGTATTTTTTTTTCTAATTCTTTGTGAACCGAGGCTAGTGGGCATGCCAGTGGTGATCAGGCTGCTAACAGACATGGCAGCTGCTAGCCACATATTCTGGACTTTCCGAAATCAAATAGTCTCGAGCTTTTGTCCTGTTGTCTCGTGACTGTAGGCCTTCATAAAATTATATATAATTGCGCAAGCTTAATTGCTCTTTGTAATATTGACGCACTTTTGCACATATAAGCAGTGAAGGCCACACCCAGTGACATGCGCACAATAAACAATTACACCTTTCATAGCTGGTGCACATGTTTTGCTTAGTGATTCATGCTAGTACAATGATAACAGATAACTGACCCAGTTTTTAGTATCTTTAAGATCTAAATATTTATGTGCAAGGCTATTATTTCTGATTTCTGCTCTGCAAAATTTTAAAGATTCGCAACATTTTGATCCCAATATCTTCAGGTTTTATATGGATGCCTATTATTTAATACATTTGTGTATTTTATACATTTAACAATAATGCATTAGATATTAAAGATATTCCTCAGTATGGCATTAAACCTACCTATTCTTTAATTAAAGACATTTTTACTGCTATAAATAACTTGCAGAAACATGCATTCATACTGTGAGTGGGGTCCCCTCTTCACAGATCTGACCTATTAGTTGGCTTAGTGGCTTCACTTGCCTGTCCATCTATCTATCCATCCATTTTCTTCCACTTATCCGGGGCCGGGTCACGTGGGGTGCAGTCTAAGCAGGGACTCCCACACTTCCCTCACCTCAGACACTTCATCCAGCTCCTCCGGTGGAACCCCAAGGCGTTCACAGTCCAGCCGAGAGACATAGTCCCTCGAAAAGTGTCCTGGGTCTTCCCCAGGGCATGCCTGGAACACCTCCCCAGGGAGCTGTCCAGGAGGTTTCCAGAACAGATGCCTAAGCCACCTCAGCTGGTTCCTCTCAACATGGAGGAGCAGTGGCTCTACTCCAAGTCCCTCCCATGTGACTAAGCTCCTAGCTCTATCTCTTAAGGGAGTGCCCAGTCACCAGTGGAGGAAAATAATTTCCTTGTATCC
This sequence comes from Periophthalmodon schlosseri, assembly GCA_000787095.1. Classification (NCBI taxonomy): domain Eukaryota; kingdom Metazoa; phylum Chordata; class Actinopteri; order Gobiiformes; family Gobiidae; genus Periophthalmodon; species Periophthalmodon schlosseri. The sequence goes on from KN469123.1 coordinate 37,656, forward strand.
GCAATCTTGTCCTTTTGGTCATTACCCAAAGCTCATGACCATAGGTGAGCATAGGAATGTAGATTGACTGGAAAATTGAGAGCTTTGCCTTTTGACTCAGCTCCTTCTTCACACAACAGTCCAGTGCAGCAAACGAATCACTGTAGGCGCTGCACCGATCCTCAATCTCACGTTCCATCCTTCCCTCACTCGTGAAGAAGACCCTGAGATACTCATTCCATTGAGGCCGGGATTCCCCACCTAGACAGGGCAAGCCAGCTTTTTCCATTTGAGAACCATGGACTTGGATTTATAGGAGCTGATTTTCCTCCCAGCCTCTTCACACTCGGCTGCAAATCACCCCAGTGCACGTTGCAGGTCCTGGCTCAATGAAGCCATCAGGACGACTTCATCTGCAAACAGCAGCCCCTGAACTGGAGCCCCTCCAGCCACTGCACCTAGAAATTATGTCCATAAAAGCAATGAACAGAACCAATGACAGGGCAGCCCTGGTGGAGTCCAACACGCACAGATCTGACTTACTGTCAGCAATGATGATGCGATGTTACAGAGGTGTGTCAGCCAAGACAGTCCCACAACATCCAGAAACTTAAGATACTCAGGACAGATCTCATCCAACCACGGAGGCTTGCCACTGAGGAGCTTGCCAACCACCTCAACCCTTCAGCTTGGGTGATGCATGAATCTGTCTCTAAGTCCTCAGTCGCTGCTTTCTCGTCGGAAGACGGTGGGATTGAGGAGATCCTCAAATTATTCCTTCCACCATCTGACATCCCCAGTGGAGGTCAGCAGCTCTCCACCCGGACTGTAAACAGTGTTGGTGAAGCACTGCTTCCCTCTCCTGAGGTGCCAGATGGTTTGCCAGAATTTCTTTGAGACCAGGTGATAGTGCTCACTGTGGTCACTATTGTTACCCACATGGGCATTGAAGTCCCCCAGTAGAACAATGGAGCCCCCGGATGGTGCATTGTTTAGTACCCCTCCCAGGGACTCCAAGAAGGCCAGGTACTCTGCACTGCTGTTTGGCCCATAGGCCAACACAACATTGAGAGACCTGTTCCCAACCCGAAGGCGCAGGGACGCAACCCTCTCGTTCACTGGAATGAACTCCAACACGTGGAGGATGAGCTGTGGGGCAATTCCAGAGTTCCAGAGACCAAGATGCGCAGGTGAGGTGAGGCCGACTATATGATAATTTGTCGGCCTCACCTCACCTGCGTTCATTTGCTTGTCTCCATGGAAATTGATAAATTTAATGCCATACTGTAGAACATTCTAGGCAAAGCTATAACATCTCCATAGAGATACGCAGATCCATTAGAACACATCCATCCATTAGGAAAATGACATAGCATACTTTTATGGATAGAGGCCCTATATAGAACACACAAACAAGAACAAAACAATTATTTGTATTCTGATAATTACTAGGCAGAAGTGTTAAGCAACTTTCTATTACACAGACAAAATTGAAGGCATGTTTGTGTGATATATTTCTCACCTTTTAAAGACAAAGACTGAATTACACACATTGACTCAAATTATACCTTTGCAATGTATAATTTAGAGCAATGACTGTTGGGGCTGCCTGGTATTTACACGACTGTGGAACTTTTGCTGCGTGTCTCTTTATGACCTCTGCTGCAATTATCAGTTGCAAAACATTAGGGCTGGTGTTGCTTCACATGTAGTCAATCAAGTTGGTGTTTTGTCAGTGCCGGCTGACAAAGAGCTCGTCTGTGTAACTTGACAAATGAGTTGGGCCCATCCCATTGCTAACAGCCTGCCCTGAGCGCTGATGCTATCTCACAGCTCCTCAGCAGCTTCTACAATTACCACTGTATGGCTTAGGGGCCTCGGGGCCTCTAACACCGGCTCTGCATGTGTGTTTTACATGTGCTGCACTGTCAGAAAAAGAAGGGTTTTGAAAGAAATGTTGGTATTTAAAGTGGGAGTACACATTTTTTCCCCATGTAGTTAAGCAAAACTTGTTGTCCCCATGCAGTACCGATAAACCGTAAAAGCAGCTGTGCGCTGTCTGTATCAAATTACAAAGTGTTATTTTCCTAGACTCAGGAAGTGCCCTGTTAGTATGCTAGCCGTTGTATTAGGATTTCGGTGACGCTCAAACTCTGCTCTGCTCTCTGAAAGACAGTAAAAATTAGGTCAGCGAGTCTAAATATTTCAAAATGTTTAATAATTTGTAACAGGTAATGTTTGATTAGTACATTTGTTTGAGCACACTCAATATTTTCCCACTTTGCTATCATGACCTTAACTAGTGCTCAGTAGTCTAAAGGGGGGAATTGTGAGCATAAGCACTTCCATTTGGACACCTGCAATGAAAATGACAAAATAAATATTGAGTAAATCAAATTGCACACATAAAAATATAAACCCAATTTCCATTTAAGTGGCTATAAACAGTATGGCACACTTACATATAGCTTATATAGCCACATAGCGTCACATTTGACTGATCCATGACCCCAAACCGATACCTTTCCCTAGAACACACCTGGTTATTTTATCTCCCTGAGCTCCTATTGTTGGCCTAATTGAGGGTGGCTGGGCTGGTTGTCTGCAGGTTGACCCCATCCAGAACAATGCATACCTGTGGCTCTCTCCAGCTCTGTGTCATTGTCTCCTCAAGTGGGGCCCTTTTCAACAGCGCACCCCGAGGGAAGAGCACAGCGTCCGTCATCCATCACTCAGTCACTGGGCCGCTACAGGAAGTGGTTAACTCGGTCAACCTCTGCCTCGAAGGTCAGGCGCACACAGAGTGGAGGAATTTTGGAGGGACATAAAAATATAATATAGGGCATCGGTTTGTCAAAATCAGTAAAATACCTCAATCAATCATGTCATCTGTCATTGGGACATACAAGCTGTTTGCTCTGGTCTGCTCTTTGCTGCTTTGAAGATGGATAGGCAAATTGATCATGAGTAGATGCAAAATACCTTCTTGTCAAAACAAAGTGAGGTCATTTCAAAGGAAAAAAAAAGTTGCAAATTACCTTTCTTAGTTTTACATAAAGAAATAACGTATTAATAATGTATTAGATGCATTGTTTTAGTTACCTTCGCAGTACCGAAGATTGTGTCTCTGTGTCTTGTCTACTTAT